>OVBE01000181.1:0-62244 GCA_900406425.1 Iberis pinnata
ATATATATATATATATATATATATTATGTTCATGAATTTTAAATTTAATTTCATAGACCAATTTTCATCTATGCGGCAAGACCACCACAAGAATCCTTATATAATAACAATCCTTTGATAATCAATACTCAATAACAGATGTCATTTTTTGCATCTATCATTTTTAAGAATGATACAGTATATTCTGCATAACTTTTTGATGGCTCTAAGACTCTATGTAAGTTTGCAGAATCTGTCAAAGATATCTTAAGCAAGCTTTGGGATTATCTCATATGGGGCAGATTTTGATTTTTTCATGCTATCAGAGATTAAATTTATCTTGATCGAGTAACCAATCAGGTTTTGGCGACCTATGTTGGTGCTTTTCTTGGATGCTGTTTTTAGTTGGGCTTAAAAATTTTTGGCGCTCATGTTAGTTAATCGGTTAAAAACTTTTTTAATTTTGCTTTCCAACTTAGACTTATTTTATTGATTTATGTGTTTCAGTTTCCTTGACATAGGTTATTGATTTATGATTTATATATTTTGAAAATATATCATTTTAAAAAAGGTAGAAAGAAAAATGAATAATTATATATCATTCAAAACTTTAATAAATAAATTTTCTAAAATAAATTTCATTTTTTGATAAAAATATATTAAAGTTTATTACTATAATAATTGATGTTTGCAGTTGTAATAAATTTACATAAAATTTTTGTTATATATAAAGGATGAAGTATTCATTAATTTAAAAGTTAACAATTTTTATATATAAAAATAAAAATTAAAAATCGTAATAAAAATTATTGTAAAATTTCAATAATAAAATCAAAAGGTCATTATATGATGTGATCCTAGAAAGCAATGCACAAGGAGTTGAAACTGAACTTGTACCCGGTAAAGCATTGGAAATTCAAGCTGGACCAATGACAAGATCAGGGACAAAGAAGCTTGTTGGAGCTATGGAGTTGCTGTTAAATCAGTCTTGGAACATTTCCACTGATTTAGGCTTGAATGAGATACAAACAACTATCACATGCATTCAAGCTAAGTTGATCAACAAATGAGTTAGTGTATCCATTTATACTCCTTTTCCCTACTTTAGTTTTTTCCAATGGATTTTCCAAAGTAGGTTTTTAATGAGGCATATGGATCATTCATAATTGCCCTTTAGTTGATCAAATAAAGTCCAATAAAAGAGGAGCAATGTCCAACACTTATCAAGTCTAAAAGAGCCTAATTGGAGTTTTTGAATCAGCTTAAACTCTAGGAAAGTCAAGGAATGCTCTAAATTCGTAGTTTATGCATGGACAACATTTAATGGAGTGGCCTTCTCTCTCTTACATGCAATATGGACGAATTTTAATTTTTTCTCATTCTTTCATGCATGAACTCTCTTTTTCTCTTTATATTCTGGTTTCAAAACACTTTAGAATCTCATCCAATCTTTTATAAATAAACAGTAGGAGTTTCAAAACACATGTAGTATCTTTCAAGTTCTGCTGGTGCGTAATATACAGTAGGAGTTTGGCCTTGGTGTGTAATATTCAAGGTTGTTTCAAGTCTTTGCTGGTGTGTAATATTCAACATCATCCTTCATTAGTTTCTCATATCCAAGGAGCCCTTGGCGTATCAGAGGACCTCCGCATCCTTTGTATGTGTCCATTGACTTCCATTTGTTTCATAACATCTTCCATAATCCATTTCACATTCATCCATCTTCCGCAATCCATCCAGTTCTTTTCCATCCTTTCAAAGTGTGTTGTGTTCCTTAGGAGAATCATATCAAATGGTATCAAAACCACTTTTAAGGGTTTGGTGTTGATAAAATAGGGAGTATCTCATTATGCACTTATTTGACTCTTTAACTTCTGTTTTTCCATTTAAATTTTGTATGAACAAATCATTACAGGATTGGTTTATGTGATATTTAGGAATGTTATTAAGTGATGAACAAACAAATATTGTGTCTTAAGTCATTAGATATTGATATGTTGTTGAAAGAAAACGGATTTGACTGTTAGTATTCTATTGGATTTTTTTAAAAATCTGTTTTGTTGCTGAATTGTGATGAAATTGTAACTAGTGTTTTTTAAGAATAATATAACTCTTTTATAAACATAAGTTGATCCATTCTAAGCTAGAATAAGAGTTATTGAATTATAGAATTCGTTTTGACCTCATAGCATTCTGATTTGAATGTACTTTTGAGAAATCAGTGCTAGTTGTTTGTTTTGCTATTTGTGCAAGGTACAATGGTTGAAAACAATGAAGGTGAGGGTAGTAACAACAACAAGATGTTGGAAGCTTTGACATCCACCTTGAGGAATATGATGAGAGAACAGGTTGAGCCGTTGAATTCACAATTAGATACACAAATGAATGAAATGCAACAGGAGCTTCATCAAATATTTGGCCAATAATATGATCATAACATGCCAAGAAGGCAACATAGAATGTGCAACCAACAACCTAGAGATGAAGATACTGATAATTAATATAAGGAAAGAAGTGTTACTCTCAAGGCAGCTATTGAAGACAAACACGTGAAAGACAAGAAAGATAGCAAAGGCCTGACCACTTTGAGGGAATCAAACTTAGAATTCTAGCATTCCATGGTACAAACAAACCAAATGCTTACATGGTGTGGGAGAAGAAAATAGAGTCAGTGTTTCATTGTAAAGACTACTCATAGATAAATAAAGTAAGAGTGGTAGAAACTGAATTCAATGACTATGCCTTGAGTTGGTGGGATCAATCGGTGACATATAGGAGAAGACATGGAGAATATCCTGTTGAGACTTGGGCAGAATTGAAAAACCATCATGAGAAAGAGGTATATACCAAGTCACCACCATAGAGAACTGCACCAGAAACTAAGGAGACTTGTGTATGGTTATAGAAGTGTTAATGAGTACTTTCAAGAGTTGGAATCACTTCAAGTAGAGACTGATGTGCAAGAGGATAAAGAAGTAACCATGTCCAGATTTTTAGAGGTTTAAATAGAGAAATTCAAGACTGTTTGGAAGTTCAGCACTATGTGGAATTAGAGAAGATGCTACATATGAAAATTCTTATTAAGTAGCAACTAAAAAGGTAGGTTCATGGGAAATCAAATTATGGAACATGCTATACAAGGACAAATTATTCAAAAAGATTCAAGACCAAGTATTTCCGCATCAAAAGATGAAGCTAAAGTGAATCCCAATCTGTTCAGAGATAAAGGCAAGGTTATTGCTAACCCAACAAGAACCACAGATTTAAAAAGCTTCAAATTCCATGGAAGAGGGCATTATGCTAATGATTGCACCAACAAGAAGGTGATGATTATGTTGAATAATGGGGAGATATAATCTAAATATGAGAATCAAGAAGTACATTATGAATCTTCTGAGATTATGAAGAACCACCTATAAATAGAGAACTACTAATAACAAGAAGGACATTAAGTGCACAATCTAAAGAAGAAGAAAATGTGCAAAGAGAAAATTTGTTCCATACAAGATGTCATGTGCACAACAAGGTATGTATTCTCATTATTGATGGGGTAGTTGTACTAATGTTTCTAGTACGACCATAGTTCAGAAGATTGGAATAAAGACAATGAAGCATCCTCAACCTTATACGCTTCAATGGCTGAATGGAGATGGTGAAATAAAAGTCAGCATCCAAATTATTGTTCATATATGCATTGGTAAATATGAAAATGAAGTCTTGTGTGATACCTATGGAAATTGGACATATATTACTTGGAGGACCATAACAATCTGACAGACTAGTAATCCATGATAGATTCATTAACCGTCATTCCTTTGAATTTAAAGGCAAGAAATTCACTTTGCTTTCAATGACTCCACAAGACGTATACAAAGACCAATTATAGCTAAAAAAAGGAAGAAAAGGTAGCCAAGCATTTTAACTTCTGTATTGAATTCGATAGGTAAAAAGAGTTATGCACTATAATCAACCTATGCTTATGCTTACCTAATATGATTCTCCTAAGGAACGCAACACCCTTTGAAAGGTTGAAAACGAACTGGATGGATTGCGGAGGATGGATGAATGTGAAATCGATTGTGGAAAATGTTCTTGACATAATGGAGTGAATGGACACACAGACAAAGGATGCAAAAGTCCTTTAATATGTCAAGGGTTCCTTGGATATGACACACCAAAGAAGGATGTTGCTGGATATTACACACCAACAGACTTGGAAGAAGCCTCTGGATATTACACACCAAAGGAAAGAATGCTGCTGGATATTACACACCAACAAACTTAGAAAAGGAATTTAGAAATTACACACTAAGAACCCGAATGCTCCACTAGATATTACACACCAGCAAAGACTTAACAATCTTAGATAGTACATACTAAGACCAAACTCCTACTGGATCTTACACACCATCAGAACTTGATAGATATTACACATTCTCAAGGATCCAAAATTCATAACTGATTCATAAAAAGTTGGATGAAGGTTTAAAGTGTTCTACAACATGAATATAAAGAAAATAAGAGATTTCATGCATGTAAGGGAGAGAAAACATTAAAATTCGTCCATCTTGCATGTAAGAGAGAGAAGGCCACTCCATTAAATGTTGTCCATGCATAATCTTCGAATTTAAAGCTTTTCTTGATTTTCTTTGATTTTAAACTTATTTAAGCACTCTAAATAGGCTCCTTTAGATGTATATAAGTGTTGGGCCTTAATCCTCTTTTGTTGGACTTCATTTGATCAAATAATGAGCAATTATGTAGCGATTCACTTGCCTCATTAAACACCTACTTTAGAAAACCCGTTGGGAAAAAACCAAAACAGGGAAAAAGAGTACAAATGGATACACTAACCCATTTGTTGATCAACCTTAGCTTGAATGAATGTGATAGTTGTTTGTATCTCATTCAAGCCTAAATCAGTGGAAATATTCCAAGACTGATTTAATGATTGCTAGGGTACAAGTTCAGGTTCAGCTCCTTGTCCATCTCCTTGTGCATTTCTTTCTAGGATCACATCATCCTTCTTCTCTTGAAAAGGATTTGACCTCAAATCTATTTCATCTGCAATAAAAGGGAAAAGATCTGAAACATTAAATGAATTACTCTCATTATACTTACCTTGTAGATCAAGGTGGTAGGAGTTATCATTGATCTTCTTTATAATATGAAATGCACCATCAATCCTTCGCATCGATTTGGATTTCCTTTCAGCTGGAAACCTTTCTTTTCTAAGATGCACCCACACTTGGTCTCTAACATTGAAGAAAACTTGGCTTCTTCCTTATTTGCATGTTTTGCATAAAGCTTAGTCTTTTCCTCCAGATGTTTCCTAGCTTTCTCATGAATCTACTTAAACAATTCAGCTTTCTTTTTACCATCTATGCTTGTTCTTTTATTCAAAGGTATAGCATTAGATCCAAAGGAGGACAAGGATTAAATCCATAAATAGTTTGAAAAGGAGAGAACTTAGTAGCAGAATGTGTAGCATGATTATAAGCAAATTCATCATGTGGCAAACATTCTTCCCAAGTTTTCAAGTTCTTCTTAATTAAAGCTCTAAGAAAAGTGGATAAAGTTCAATTAACTACTTCAGTTTGCCCATCAGTTTGTGTGTGACAAGTAGTAGAAAACAACAATTTAATTAGTACCTAACTTACTCCACAATGTTTTCCAAAAGTAACTTAAGAATTTAGTGTCTCTATCTGATACTATGGTCCTAGGTATGCCATGAATATGTACTATCTCCTTAAAGAACAAATGGGAAACATGCATTGCATCATCAGTCTTATTGAAAGCTATAAAATTAGCCATTTTAGAGAAGCTATCAACAACCACAAATACGTAATTCTTACCAGTCCCAATTATAGGCAATCCAACTACAAAATCCATAGATATATCGTTCCAAGGATGAGTAGGAATAGGTAAAGGGGTATACAAACCGTGTGGTTTGAATGTGGATTTGGCTTGCTTACAAGTTACACACCTTGAACATATTCTTTCAACATATCTTTTTATGTGTGGCCAAAAGAAATGATTTTGCATTACCTTAAGAGTCTTAACAATACCAAAATGACCCATAAGGCCTCTTTCATGTTCTTTCCTAACAAAAAAATCTCTTAAAGAGAAATTAGGCAAACACACCTTGTTTTCATAAAACAAGAATCCTTCATGCTTGATGTAATGACCTGCTGCAAACTTATCACATGCTTTATAGATTTCTTGAAAATCAAAATCAGTAGAATATAAATCTTTGATTTGTTTAAATCATAGAAATTTAGCGTTTAGAGTAGAGAGTAGAATGTACCTCCTTGATAATGCATCAGCAACAACATTATCCTTACTTTTCTTGTACTTGATGACATAAGGAAATGATTGAATAAATTCTGACCATTTGGCATGTCTCTTGTTCAGCTTATGTTATCCTTTTAAATGTTTCAATGACTCATAATCCGTGTGGATCACAAACTCCTTTGACCAGAGGTAGTGTTGCCAAGTTTGGAGAGATCTCACCAATGCATAAATCTCCTTATCATAGGTGGTATATTTCAACATTGCTCCACCAAGTTTTCCACTAAAATATGCAATGGGCTTTCAAATTCCAATACTTGATGCATCACATTCAATTTTAAATGTTCTTAGAAAATCAGGAAGTATAAGTAATGGTGCATTGGTTAGTTTATCATTGAGCTTCTGAAATGCATTTTATTCTTCTGGTCCCCATTTGAATCCCAAATTTTTCTTGATCACTTCAGTTAATGGGGTTGCCAATGTGATGAAATCCTTCACAAACCTCCTATATAATCCAGCCAACCCATGAAAGCTTCTTACTTCTCCTAGAGATTTGGGACTTGGCCATTCTTTGATTGCCTTAATCTTTTCTTGATCTACTTTAACACCTATTGCACTTACAACAAAACCTAAGAAGACAAGGTTATCGGTACAAAAAGTGCATTTCTTTAAGTTAGCAAAGAGGTTTTCCTTTCTAACAACATCCAAAACGGATTCTATGTGTTGTATATGATCCTCTATACTCTTGCTATAAATCGGAATGTCATCAAAGTAGACTACCCCAAAATACCCTATCAATTCTCTAAAGACATGGTTCATTAATCTCATGAAAGTACTAGGTGCATTAATAAGCCCAAATGGAATTACTAACCATTCATATAAACCATGCTTAGTTTAAATGCAGTTTTCCACTCATCTCGTTCTTTCATCCTAATCTGATGATAACCACTTTTAATATCTATCTTAGAGAAGAATTTAGACCCATGTAACTCATCTAGCATATCATCAAGTCTAGGAACAGGGTGGCGATACTTTACAGTGATGTTATTGATGGCTTTGCAATATACACACATTCTCCATGTGCCATCTTTCTTTGGTACTAGCAAAACAGGAACAAGACAAGGACTCATGCTTTCTCTAATATATCCTTTCTCCATGAGTTCCTCAACCTATTTTTGGAACTCTTTTGTTTCTACAAGATTAGTTCTCTAAGATGGCCTATTGGGAAGTGTTGCTCTTGGCACAAAGTCTATTTGATGTTCAATTCCACGAATTGGAGGCAATCCTTTAGGACAATCTCAGAAAAAACATTTTTATCTGTAAAACAGATTTTATCTCACTTGGTAGAACCGGTTCATGGTTAATGATGTTAGCCAAAGATTTTTTATAGATAAACATAAGCATAGGTTGGTTAGAGTGCATAGCTCTTTTTACCTCACCAGATTTAATTAAAGAAGTTAGAATGCTTAGCTACCTTTTCTTCCCTTTGTTTCAGCTACAATTGGTCTTTGTATACCTCTTGTGGAGTCATTGGAAGCAAAGTGAACTTCTTGCCTTTAAGTTCAAAGGAATGGTGGTTAGTAAATCCATCATCAATTATTTCTCTGTTCGATTGCCATGGCCTTCCAAATAGTATATGTCCTGCTTCCATAGGTAGTACATCACACAAGACTTCATCTTCATATTTACTAATGCATATAGGAACAATAACTTGGCTGCTGACTTCATTTCACCACATCCATTCAGCCATTAAAGCGTATAAGGCTTATGATGCTTCCTAGTATTTAATCCAAGCTTCTGAACCATGGTATTGCTAGCAATATTAGTACAGCTACCCCGATCAATAATGAGACTACATACTTTGTTGTGCACATGACATCTTGTATGGAACATATTTTGTCTTTGCACATTTTCTTCTTCTTTAGATTGTGCACTTAATGTTCTTCTTGTCACTAGTAGTTATCCATTTGTAAGTGGTTCTTCATAATCTTAAGAAGATTCATAATGTACTTCTTAGTGCTCATATTCAGGTTCTATATCCTTATTATCCAACAAAATCATCACCTTCTTGTTGGTGCATTCATTAGCATAATGCCCTCTTCCATGGCATTTGAAGCATTTTAAATCTCTGGTTCTAGTTGGGTTAGTAATAGCCTTGCCTTTATCTCTGAACCGTTTGGGATTCACTTTAGCTTCATCTTTTGATGTTGAAATACTTGGTCTTGAATCCTTTTGATAAGACCTACTGTCTTTTTAATAATTAAACCTTGTATAACCTGTTCCAGAATTTGTTTTTCCATGAACCTTCCTTTTGAGTTGCTGCTCAATGAGAATTTCCTTATGTAGCATCTCCTCTAACTCCACATAATGTTGAAGCTCCAAACAGTCCTGAATTTCTCTATTTGGACCTCCTAAAAATCTAGACATGGTTGCTTCTCTATCTTCTTGTACATCAACTTTTATTAGAAATTATTCCAATTCTTGAAAGTACTCCTCTACACTTCTATTACCTTGTACAAGTCTTCTCGGTTTCTGGTGCAGTTCTCTATGGTGATGAATTAGTACAAATCTCTTTCTCATAATTGCTTTTAGTTCAGCCTAAGTCTCAACTAGATTTTCATCATTTCTTCTCCTAGACGTAACCAATTGATCCCACCAACTCAAGGCATAGTGATGGAATTCATTTTCTGCCATTCTCACTTTATTAATCTTGGTGTAGTCTTGACAACCAAACACCTACTCTATTTTCTTCTCTCACTCTATGTAAACATCTGGATTTCTTTTTCCATGAAATGCTGGAATTCTAAGTTTAATTCCTCCAAAGTTGTTAGGCCTTTGATGCCTTTCTTCTCTAGCATGTCTTTGTCTTCTATGGCTACTTTGAGTAGTAACACTTCTTTCCTCATAGTAATGATCAATATCCTCATCTCTAGACTGGTGGTTGTGCATTATATGTTGCCTTCTTGGCCCATTATGATCAGATTCCTGGCCAGCCATTTGATGAAATTCTTGTTGTATGGCATTCATACGTTCATCTAGATGTGGATTCAATTGCTCAGCATGTTCTCTCATCATTCCCCTCAAGGTGGCTGTCAAAGCTTCCAGCAACAGCTTGTTGTTGTTACTACCCTCACCTTCATTGTTTCTAGACATTGTACCTTGCACAAATAGCAAAACAAGCAACTAGCACCGACAAGTAAATTCAAATAACTCTTATTATAGCTTAGAATGGATCAACTTAAGTTTCTAAACGAGTTATATCACTCCTAAACAACACAGATAACATTTGCAGCAACAAAACATATTTTCAGCAAAATCCAGTAGAATACTAACAGTCAAATTCGTTTTCTTTCAACAACAAATCAATATCTAATGATTTAGGACACAAAATCTATTTGTTTATCACTTAATCACAGTCCTAAATATCACATAAACCAATTTCGTAATGATTTGTTCAAACAAAATTTAAAGAGACAAAACAAAAGTTAAAGAGTTAAATAAGTGCAGAATGAAAAACTCCTTGTTTTATCAACATCAAACCCTTCAAAGTGGCTCTGATACCACTTGATATGATTCTCCTAAGGAACGCAACACATTTTGAAAGGCTGGGAACGAACTGGATGGATTGCGGAAGATGGATGAATGTGAAATGGATTGTGGAAGATGTTCTGGACAGAATTGAAGGAATGGACACACACAAAGGATGCGAAAGTCTTTTGATATTCCAAGGGTTCCTTGGATATGACACACCAAAGAAGGATGCTGCTGGACAGTACACACCAACAGATTTGGAAGAAGCCTCTGCATATTACACACCAAAGGAAAGAATACTGTTGGATATTACATACCAACAAACTTGGAAAAGGAACTTAGATACTACACACTAAGAACCCCAATGCTCCTCTAGATATTACACACGAGAAAATAATTGAAAAAATCTTAGATATTACACACTAAGACCAAACTCCTAATGGATCTTACACCCCAGCAGAACTTGAAAGATATTACACACTCTCAAGGATCCAAAATTCAGAATTGATTCATAAAAGGTCGGATGAAGGTTTAAAGTGTTCTACAACATGAATATAAAGAGAATAAGAGAGTTCATGCATGTAAGAGAAAGAAACATTAAAATTTGTCCATCTTGCATGTAAGAGAGAGAAGGCCACTCCATTAAATGTTGTTCATGCATAAGCTGCGAATTTATAGCTTTTCTTGATTTTCTTTGAGTTTAAACTTATTTAAACACTTCAAATAGGCTCCTTTAGACTTGTATAAGTGTTGGGAATTACTCCTCTTTTGTTGTACTTTATTTGATCAACTAATGGGCAATTATGTAGTGATCCATTTGCCTCATTAAAAACATACTTTGGATAACCCATTAGGACAAAACCAAAGCAGGGAAAAAGAGTACAAATGGATACACTACATGTGATAGGTTTGTGATAGTTGTTTGTATCTCATTCAAGCCTAAATCAGTGGACATGTTCCAAGACTGAATTAATAGCAACTCCATAGCTCGAGCAAGTTTCTTTGTCCTTGATCTTGTTATTGGTCAAGCTTGAATTTCCAATGATTCCTCGGGTACAAGTTCAAGTTAAGCTCCTTGTCCATCTCCTTGTGCATTGCTTTCTAGAATCACATCATTACTTATAAAGAAGCTTTGGCTAACATGACTAACCATGCACTGGTTCTACCGAGTGATATAAAATATGTTTTACAGGATTTTCATGATATTTTTTCATAAGATTGTCCTAAAGGATTTCCTCTAATTCGAGGAATTTAACATCAAATAGACTTTTTTCCTGGAGCAACCTAATAGACCAACTTATAAAACTAATCCTATAAAAACAAAAAAGTTACAAAAACATGTTGAGGAACTCTTGGAGAAGGGATATATTACAAAAAGCACGAGTCCTTGGGTTATTCCTATTTTGCTAGTATCAAAGAGAGATGGCACATGGAGAATGTGTGTAGATTGTAGAGCCATCAACAACATCACTGTAAAGTATCGCCACTCTATTCCTAGACTTGATGATATGCTAGATGATTTACATGGGTCTAAATTCTATTCTAAGATAGATCTTAAAAGTGGTAATCATCATATTATGATTAAGGAAGGGGATGAATGGAAAACTGCATTTAAAACTGAGCATGGTTTATATGAATGGTTAGTAATGCCATTTGGGCTTATTAATGGGCCTAGTACTTTCGTGACATTAATGAATCATGTTCTTAGAGCATCTATAAGGAATTTTGTGGTAGTTTATTTCGATGACATTCTGATTTATAGCAAGAGCTTAGAGGATCATGTACAACACATAGAATCTGTTTTGTATGTTCTTAGAAAGAAAAAACTTTTTGCTAACTTAAAGAAATGCACTTTTTGTACAAAACCTTGTCTTCTTAAGTTTTCTTGTAAGTGCAGGATGTGTTAAAATAGGTGAAGAGAAGATTAAGGCAATCTAAGAATGTCCAAGTCCCAAATATCTATGTGAAGTGAGGAGCTTTCATGGGTTAGCTAGATTTTATAGGATATTTGTGAAGGATTTTAGCACATTGGAAGCCCCATTGATTGAAGTAATCAATAAGAATATAGGATTCAAATGGGGACCAGAACAAGAAGATGCATTTCAAAGATCAAGGATAAACTAACCAATGCACCATTGCTTATATTACATGATTTTCTTAAAACGTTTGAAATTGAATGTGATGCATCAGGAATAAGGATTTGAGTTATACTTATGCAAGAATAGAAGCCCATTGCATATTTTAGTGAACAACTTGGAGGAGCTATGCTAAACTATCCAACCAATGATAAGGAGATGTATGCATTGGTGAGGGCTCTCCAAACTTGGCAACACTACCTCTGGCCAAAGGAGTTTGTGATCCACGCATATCATGAGTCATTGAAACATCTAAAGGGGCAACAAAATTTGAAAAAATGACATGCTAAATGGTCATAATTTAATGAGTCATTTCCTTATATCAACAAGTACAAGAAAGGTAAAGATAATGTTGTTGTTGATGCATTATCAAGGAAGTACACTCTACTCTTTACTTTATATGCTAAATTGCTTGGATTTTAGCAGATCAAAGATTTATATGCTATTGATTCTGATTTTCAAGAAATCTATAAAGCATGTGATAAGTTTGCACCAGCTCATTACTTCAAACATGAATGATTTTTTTATGAAAAAAGTTGTGTGTGCCTAATTGCTCTTTAAGAATTTTTTATCGGGGAAGCGCATGAAGGAGGCCTTATGGGTCATTTTGGTATTGCTAAAACTCTTAAAGTGATGCAGGATCATTTCTTTTGGCCACACATGAAAAGAGATGCTGAAAGGATTTGTTCTAGGTGTGTAACTTGTAAGCAAATCAAATCCACAATCCAACCACACGATTTGTATACACCTTTACATATACCTACTCATCCTTAGAATGATATATCTATGGATTTTGTTGTTGGATTTCCTAGGAATGGTAAGAATGATGTATTTGTGGTTGTTGATAGATTTTCTAAAATTTCTCATTTTATAGCTTGCAACAAGACTAATGATGTGATGCATTTTCTAATATGTTCTTTAAGGAGATAGTACGTATTCATGGCATGCCTATGACCATAGTTTTAGATAGCGACACTAAGTTCATAAGTTACTTTTAATAAACATTGTGTAGTAGGTTAGGTACTAAACTGTTGTTTTCTACTACTTATCACAAGCAAATTGATGGGCAAATTGAAGTAGTGAATAGAACTTTATCCACTTTGCTTAGAGTTTTAATTAAAAAGAACTTGAAAACTTAGGAAGAATGTTTACCACATACTGAATTTTTTTATAATAATGCTACACGTTTCGCTACTAAGTTCTCTTCTTTTAAAATTGTTTATGGATTTAATCCTTGTTCTCCTTTGGATCTTACGGAAATTGAAATTTGCACCTTCCGATTTTCGTTAGATAAAGAAAATCAAAGAAAACCCTAATTTTCCAAAGATCTTGGATTTTTGTGAGTCAAACGTAAACAAAGTCAGAATATAAAAACAAGTACTAAGAACACGAATTTAAGAATACGAAAGAGGGAAAAATAAGTCTTATTCTAAATCTTGTGGATGTGTTACAATCTGCAAATAGCCTCGACCGTAAGAACTATCAGCGAGTATCCTGTGGGAACCGAGATTCGCACTGTCAACTTTTGTAGTTACGGAAAATCTGAGTAAACCCTAACTTTCCAAAGATCCAGAATTTATGTGAGCCAAACGTTAACAAAATCAAATTATGAAAGCAGATGAACGAGTATAAAATTAATGAACAAAAAGGGGGAAAAAGTTTTCTTATTCTGATTCTCGTGAATGTTTTACAATCAGGCAGAAGTTCCCACCGTAAGAACAATCGGTGAATATCTTAGAACTAACAACGAAAATTGTGAACAGCCTAATCGAGTCGCAGCTCTCTAACAACAGAATGAAAGTCGAAAAACCCTAAGTCTTTTGGTGCGGAAGGTTGAACGTGTCTGTGCTCTTCTTCTCATCTCTCTTATATAGGCTTCAAGGTCGGCCCATCTTCCTTTTCCGTCTTCCGTTCTTCCATGGAAATCTTTTTTTTCTAGTTTATTCTCATGCAGAAATATTCCTTATTCGTGATTTCTTCCTTTTCTTCACGGCTTGCAGGACAAGCTACGACCACCATCATACTTGGTCTTGATTCTCAGTTAGAATCACAAATGGGCCATTTTTGCGTACTAGGCCTTATTGGACCGTTTTACAGTTTAGGCGATTTTCATGATTCTCACCGAGGAACCGAGGTTTAGTACAATGATACGATCGAGAATTTGGGGAGAGATTATATCGACCGTGCGAGTGAGATAATATTGACGTTTAAGTCTAATCGTTCTCGTTTTACACGATCGATAAATACGATTGTATCCTTATGACCGTTCGGAGGAAAGATGATTTTAATTGTGTAGCTACGATAGCCTTTGACGTTTCGGCAGACTATTAATTCTTCATACAATTAATTCCGTATGAGAAGATTTCATGATTCTTTCGCAAGTTGCACGAAATAATCGTATAACTATGATGTTCTCGGTGCTTGGGATAACCGGAACCGTTATACGATTACTTTGGGACTATGCGAGTTTTACAGATTCCAACGGAATCTCAGAATAACACGAAATGAGAGACGAGAGGCTTGAGACAAATCAACTTGCCCCCGGTGAGCAGGATTCGCACAAATTAACTCGCCCCCGATGAGCTAGATTTTCACAAATCAGCTCGCCATTAGGTGAGCTGATCGTGCGTTTGATGTATGTGTTCTTGTATACGAACAACGTTCGGAGCCTAAGGCGTCTATCGGAAAACCTTGCTTGTCGTTGTTCTGAATCCATGCGGTTTATAGTCTTCCGCGAACATGGGCCGTAAACAAACCATCTTGCCTCGTTAAAACCTTAGTGATAGGAAAACTCGGAGATACAAAACCTTCTCGACTAAGGATAAAAGAGTGCAGAGGTGGCTGCTCTGATGTTTATGTATTTTTTTGGTCATTGGTTCTAGATGTGCTATTTTTGACCCTAATAGTTAGCCCCCCTGCTCGCGGTGTTTGTGTCGAACAATGCGAGCGAGAAACATGTGCTTTGATCAGAATTTACGATCTAGAAATCTCAACAAACCAATTTCATAGAGATTTTGTGATTATTTTAGTGCGAAAATACTTGTCTATAAGTGGTGGATGCTTGCTCTTCATTTCATTCTCTTTATTTCAAAACTTCCATTTCGAAATCTTTTGCTAAGATGACTTCCCCTTAGAGAAACATGCAGACCACTATGGATAGTATTGTTCCGAGAAGCTCTCCCGATTCTTCTTTCCGTGAAGAGGTCCCTTCCTATGTTGCGGGGATTCTGAAGTTTCAAGAAGAGATATCCCGTGGCGAGGCTGAGACGGAACGCCCTGTTCTCCCAATTACGTCGTGGCTAATCCAATGTCTCACTCTTTACTCTTCCCATATCGTGGAATTATTCTCCCAAAGGGGTCTCCGATTACTCTAGCTCTTGTCGGGAGCTCTGAGCACGGGGCCGAATTGATGCCTTCTCTTCCTCCCGTCAAACAAGAGTTAATCTTGGGACTACCGGAGCTCCCCCTCCATTTTTCCCCTTGGAGGTCCTGCCCCGCCTCCGGGACGGCCGGGAAGAGGAAGATTGTGAAAAGGGGTGAGACTAAATCTCCTTCATAGGGTGTTTTGGCGAGTTTAATGTCGTGGTATCAAACAAAGGTGTGTGTACTTAAGATTCTCTTTGTTTGTTATAGTTGTCATCTTATCCTTTTTTTTACTCGCAAGTTGTCTCTTTCCTTGGCAGAATATTTAATGATTGTGTATCCGAAATGGAGCGCTTTATGTAAAGCCTTACAAAGTCGGAGGAGAATTTTTCGCGTTTGGAGGTGGTGCCGAGGGTGATCAAGGATGCTCATGCTAGGAGGTATCCCAGTTCCGGGATCAAGTCAGCCGGCTCGAGAGGGATCTCGGAAAGACGTTGAGCTCCTTTCTTAAAGATAAGAAGGCTAAGAGATGTTGGAGATCAGTGTGTTGGATTTAGGTCAATACCTAGTTTTAATCTTGGTTTTAAGGGGTGCGGTGACTTATTCCGTCTTACGTATCCTGTTTTGCAATTTTAACTTGATTCCATTTCGACGTTGGAATCTGCAATAGATCCATATCGATTCAGAACAGAGCATATCTCCAAAGATCGTTCGGAAGTGTTGACCAAAATTTTGTGTTTTATAGTGCTATTTTACCCTTGCGCCGGGTGTGTGAGAACCGATCTCACGAAAGGTTGGTGACTAGTTTGTCAGTCGGGGGCCAGTCGACGGGTTAAGTGTGAAAGCTGATGTATTGGTTTCTAGAGTCTGCATACACTGTGTTTCCACGAGTTTGGAAGTTCATTTTTGGAAGTTCGCAACATCTCGCTTTTTCTGAAAGTTCTTTTTCCGTTCGTGTTTTCAAGATATGTTTGGGGGATGTTCCCATGATTTTTCGGGGGATAAACTTTCCCTTGCGAGTGAGGATTTTGCGTATGATTTATGTTTCTGGAATATAGGATAATTTAGAGGTTTTCGAGTATGATTGAATATGTGTGATTTGCGACAAATTGTTAAGGTAGGGTACGATTTTTATTGCCTAAAATTTTCGAAAATTTCGAGTACATAATGCGGATATTTCAAAATATGGGATTATATGAGTCTACGTATACGTATCCACTCCCCCGTCTTTTAGAGGAGGGATGGCTGCACTTTTCTTGAAAAGTTGCCTATGTACCCTTCTTCAGGGATCAAGCCGTCCCATAGTTCAGTTTGTGATAGTGAAGTTTGCTTAATGATAGTATCTTTTGAGGTACATTGCGTTCCAGGTTCTTGGGACCTTATCGTTTTGAGTTGTGGATATTTCGTATGTGCATGGTCGGATCACTTTCGTGACTCTGTACGGTCCCTCCCAGTTTGCCCCTAGTTTTCCTATGTTTCGTTCTGCAGTGTTTTGGAAGACTTTGCGTAGGACAAGGTCACCTTCTTTGAATTTGCGAATTTGTACGCTCGAGTTGTAATATTTTCTGGCCGCATGTTGGTAGTTTTGGATTCGTATGAGGACATGATCCCGTTGTTCGTTGACGAGGTCGAGATTGTCTAGCAGTATTAGATTATTCGTTTCGTTTTTTTTTTGGGAGTAATTTTCTGCGTATCCATGGAAATTCCACTTCCGTGGGGATCATGCATTCCGACCCATATACGAGGGTGAATGGAGTCTCTCATGTCGGTGTCTTCGCGGTGTTGTTCTATGCGACTAGAGGAATGATGTCTCTGCATTTTAGGAAGTTTAAGAAGTCATTTAGCATCATTTTAGTATCTCTTAGTTGTACATATGTTGCTTCCATGGACGTTATTAGCAAGTTTGCAATTTTTAGGAAGTTTTGCATTAGCACTTGCATACATATGTATTTTGGAGATTTTTCAGGACTTTCAAGATCTTTCGGAACGTTGTTGCGAATTCGGAGAAGGAAAGGAGAATGTGCGGAATGGAACCAACTCAAGTGTAGCTCAAGTCAAAATTCGACCAAACCTTCACAATTGAGCCATCTCGGCACCTCGATCAACCATCAAGCCCGGCCAAGACTCACCTCGATCAACCATCAAGCCTGGCCAAGACACACCTCAATCACTTAGGTCCGTGCCTCACGTATTGACCACCTTGATCCCGTGATCAAGCCAAGGAAAAGCCGACTCGACCACACGCATTCTCCGGTTCGATCATCCATTTCTCCCGGCTTGATCACTCGAGCATTCCATCTCGAGCCACAATCTTTCACCTGGAGCCAGCTCCAGCATGCCTCGATCGTCCATCGAGCCCGCCTTGATCATCCTCCAAGCCCACCTCGATCTACTCGGACCTTGCCTCAACCACTTTTCTTCGTGCCTCGACCTCCTGTTCGAGCCAAGCACCTACGACCCGACCAACTTTGAATCAGGATAAACCAAACCCAAGACTTGTACTAATCATTATGTATTGTCTTTTATGCGTTTTAGGGCTTTTCCGAAATACTATTAAGCCCCTAAAACGCCTCCATTTAGAGGAGAGTTTTCTTTTTGCCATTTTTAGCTTTTGTCTTAGGTTTTATTTTCTCTCTACTTTGTTCTTGATGTTCTTCATGTTGTAAACCCATATTTTGATTAAGTTTATGTTTATCTCCTGTTTTCTTCATTTTTATGCTTAGATTAGGATTGTGAACTATCTGGTGCATGTTGATCAACGTTTTTATGCTTTTAATCTTGTTTTTACCTTGATCACTTTCTCTGTTGTCGCTACTGTTTCATTGATACTCTGTTTTTATGGGTTAGTGTTCTTGTTGTTCATCATCTTTGACTTTTGATCTTCATGTCTTCCTTAGTAGCTATGCTTTCTTGTTTTATTGATTTCGCACCAAACATGCGTAGTGAGTAGTTACCTTAGGTTCCTGAGGATGGGGTAGATTAGTGTTGATGTCTTGTTCTTCCTAAGTGCCTAAGTTGATTTGCATCTACATCCCTTCTGTTTAATTGCTCTTCATGCTGATTTCTTTCTGATCAACTGAAATTTGATATTAGGTATTTCAGGATCCAGAAGGTGTTCAATGAAATACCTGAACATGGTGATTTCAGAGATTTTCACATCTTAGCCTAAGAGATTAGATGTTTAGGGTGATTATTGGCTTTAGTACATTGGTAGTTCATGCTTGTTAAGTAGTGTACCATTAACGAGAGTTAGGTCTAGTGATTGCTTGGCTTGAAACCATTTACCAAGACATTGGACTTGGTGGCATATGAATCTGTTGTCTAGGGGTTAGCTCATTGTTTTAGGTATGTTAGGTGCTTAGATAGTTCGGGAAGGATCTCTAGTCAATTACCCTTTTCCTCAGGAACTGCTTCCCACTTGATTGCATCTTCCCCCATTTTACTTTCCCAATGTTTATGCTTAGTATGTGCCAATGCATGTTAGTACCTGCCAATGCATGTTAGTACCTGTTTCCTGTTTTAGTCTTCTGCATGTTTAGACACGTCACTTTCCGTTTTTCTTTTAAACTACTATTGGATTAGCGAGCCAATCGGGGTACCTGACTTCCGTTATCGATCCAACTTTGAGAAATCTTTCCACCTCGTTGTTGACTGCAGTAGCGCGCTCGAGACCCAATCTTTGTCTTTTCTGTTTAACAGGTTTAAAGGTTGGGTTGATGTTGAGCTCGTGACAAGTTACGTTGATGTCGATTCCTGGCATGTCTTCTGCGGTCCATGTGAATGTATAGAGGTTCTCTTTTAAGCAAGCTATAAGTTGTGTTTTTAAGGGATCGCAAAGGTCAGCGCTGATCTCAATGCAACCTTCGGAAAATCGTTCGTCTAAGCAGACTGAGATGATGGGCTCGTAGGTTGGTTCACGTGTTACCTCTGAAGCCTCGATCTTCTGTAATTGCCTAGAAGCCTCTGCCTGATCTTGTTATGTGGTGTTTTCGATGGAACCCTTTTGTCTCTTGTTCTTGGTGATGTTGTTGTTCTTTTCGTTTCTCTTATGCGGGGAGGCATACTCGCGACATCCTTTGATTCCATTGTATTGATTCAATTCCAAAAGGAGTCGGGAATTTTAGATAGTAGTGTTATGTAGACGCAAGAGCCTGCATAGAGTTTAACCATGGGACACCCATGATCACGTTATAGGAGGGCAGGCGATCTACGATGAGAAACTCTACGTTTTTGTGATGCTCCTAGCTTTAACCACTAGGCTAAGCGAGCCGAGGGTCATCGTAGTGTCCTCCAAAAATCCTACTAGCAAGATGGGATCCTCTGATATGTTAGAGATTCCGATTTTCATCTTCGAGAGTATTTTTGAAGATGATATTCGTTGAGTAGCCGGTGTCGATTAATACCCTCGCGATGTCGATATCATGTATTGTCAATTTGATAACGAGGAGATCATTACAAGGGTTGGCCTGAGCGAACTTTGCTCCATCTTCGAAAGATACGATGATGTTACTTGTTGATTTAGACATTCCTTTTTCGTGACTAACCTATGGTTTGACGGTTAAAGAAATATCTTGCCCCCTCCTTCTAACGCCAAACTTTGGGAACCGAGATTCGCACTGTCAATTTTCGTTAGTTACAGAAAATCATAGTGAACTCTAACTTTCTAGATATCTCGGATTTCTGTGAGCCAAACGTTAACAAAATCATATTACGAAAACAGGTGAATGAGTATAAAATTAATGAACACCAAAAGGGGGGAAAGAGGTTTCTTATTCTAATTCTCGTGAACGTTTTACAATCAGGCAGCAATTCTGCCTAATTGATTTGTAACTCTCTAAGAACATAATGAAAGTCTAAAACCCCTAAGTCTTTTGGTGTGGAATGTTTAACGTGTATGTGCTCTTCCTCCTCCTCTCTCTTATATAAGCTTCAAGGTCGGTCCATCTTCATTTTCCGTCTTCCGTTCTTCCGCAGTAATCTTCTTTTTTCTGGATTTCTTCCTTTTCTTCACGGCTTGCAGGACAAGCGACGACCTCCATCTTACTTGGGCTTGACTCTCGGTTAGAATCGCAAAAGGGCCATTTCCGCGTACTAGGCCTTGTTGGGCTGTTTTACGGTTTAGGCAATTTTCATGATTCTCACCGGGGAACCAAGGTTTAGTACGATGATACGATCAAGACTTTGCCGAGAGATAATATTGATCATGCGAGTGAGATAATATTGACGTTTAAGTCTAATCGTTCTCTTTTTACACAATCAATAAATACGATTGTATCCTTACGACCGTTCCAAGGAAAAATGATTTAAATCGTGTAGCTACGATAGCCTTTGACGTTTCGACAGACGATTAATGTTTGATATGATTAATTTCATATGAGAATATTTCATGATTCTTCCGCATGTTACAAGAAATAATCGTATAACTATGATGTTCTTGGTGTTTGGGATAACTGGAACCGTTATACGACTACTTCGGGACATATGCGAGTTTTATAGATTTTAGTTGCAGAGCTCCAATGTAATCTCGGAAAAACACGGAACAAGAGACAAGAGGCTTGAGATGAATTCAACTCGCCCCCGGCGAGCCGAATTTGTGAGTTTCAGATTGCCAGTCGAGATGAATTTGTGAGACATTCAGCTCGCCAGTAGGTGAGCTGATCGTGTGTTTGATGTACGTGTTCTTGTATACAAACAATGTTCGGAGCCTAAGCCGTCTATTGGAAAACCCTGACTTGCTTGTCGTTGTTCATAATCCATACAGTTTTTTAGTCTTCCGCGAACATGGGCCATAAACGAACCATCTTTCCTCGTTAAAATATTAGTGATAGGAAAACCCGGTGGGACAAAACCTTCTCGACTAAGGATAAAAGAGTGCATAGGTGGCTGCTTGGATGTTTATGTATTTTTTGGTCATTGATTCCGGATGTGCTATTTTTGATCCCAACATATCCTAGATCTAACAATTGAGATTTTGAATAACGTAATTCATTCGCATCTCACTAGTAAGAACGGAAAACATAATCTAAAGTCCTAAGTATTTTAGTGTGGAGAATCAAACGTGTCTTTGCTCTTCTTCTTCTTCTCTCTTATATAGGTTTCAAGGTTAGTCTGTCTTTCTTTTCCATCTTTCGTTCTTCTGCAGAAATCTTCTTTTTCCAGTTTATTGTTCTGCATATGTCTTCCTTTTCCGAATTTCTTCCATTTCTTTACGGCTTTTGGGACAAGTCAGAACTACAATTTCGCTTGGGCTAGATTTTCTTCTGGAATCGTAAGTGGGCCTTATCGTGCTTTAGGCCTTATTAGGCCGTTTTACGATTTAGGCGATTTTTATGATTCCTATCAGAGAACCAGCCTTTCGCACGATAATACGATTGAAACTCTAGGAAAATATAAGATCGATCGCATAAGTGAGATATTGTTGGCTTTTAAGTTAGTTGTTATTGTTTTATATAATCGAGTATATCAGTCGTTGATTCCAAGTAAACTGTTTTTGACCCCAACAGATCTAATGTCTTTACCTTTGAGTGAAAAAACAAGCATAGATGGGAAAAGGAAAGATAAATTGGTTTAACATATTCATGAGAAACCTAAGCATAATTTGGAGGAAAAGACTAAGCTTTATGCAAAGCATGCAAACAGAAGAAGACGCCAAGTTGTGTTCAATGTTGGAGACCAAGTATGGGTGCATCTTAGAAAATAAAGGTTTCCAGCTGAAAGGAAATCCAAATTGATTCCAAGGATTATTGGTCCATTTCAGATTATAAAGAAGATTAATAACTACTCATACCAACTCGATCTACAAGGTAAGATGTGAGTAATTCATTCAATGTTTATGATCTTATCCATTTTACTACAGATGAAACAAATTTGAGGTCAAATCATTTTCAAGTGAAGGAAGATGATGTCATCTTTTGCATATATTGTTTTTAAGAATGATACAATATATTCTGCAAAACTTCTTGATGTCTCTAAGCCTCTTTGTAAGTTTGCAGAATCTATGAAAGATATCTTAAGCATGCATTGGGATGAGCTCATATGGGGAAAAATGAATTTATCATGCTATCAAAGATTTAATTTATCTTGATCGAGTAACCAATCAGGTTTTGGCGAACTGTGTTGGTGCCTTCTCGGATGGCGTATTTAGTTGGGCTCGGGTTAGTTAATCGATTTAAGACTTCTTCAATTTTCTTTTCCAACTTATGATGATTTTATTGATTTATGTGTTTGAGTTGCCTTGACATCAGAGAATGTATGATTATTTAGAAAACAAAATTATTGGTACAAAATTTGCATGAAACGAAAATTTTGAAAATATATATTTTTAAAAAAGGTAAAAAGGAAAATGAATTATTATACATCATTCCTAACTTTAATGCATAAGTTTTCAAAATTAAATTTCATTTTTGAGAAAAATATATTAACTTTTGTTATACAATAATTGATTTTTTGCGGTTGTAAAAACATTTACATAGATGTTTTGTTATATATAAAGGATGAAGTATTTAAAATTTAACAATTTTGATATATAAAAAATAGAAAATGAAAAATCGTAGTATAAGTTATTATAAATTTTAATAATAAAATCAACAAGACATTACATGATGTGATTGTAGAAAGCAATGCACAAGAACATGGACAAAGAGCTAAACCTGAATTTGTACCCGAGGAAACATTGGAAATTCAAGTTGGACCACATACAAGATCAAGGACAAAGAAGCTTGTTGGGGCTATGGAGTTGATGTTAAATAAGTCTGTGAACATTTCAACTGATTTAGGCTTGATTGGGATACAAACAACTATCACCCGCATTCAAGCTAAGGTTGATCAAGAAATGGATTAGTGTATCCATTTGTACTCTTTCGTGCTTTGGTTTTCTCCCAATGGGTTTTCCAAATTAGGTTTTTAATGAGGCAGATGGATCACTACATAATTGCCCATTAGTTGATCAAATGAATTCCAATAAAAGAAGAGCAAGGCTCAACACTTATACAAGTACAAAGGAGCCGGTTTGGAGTGTTTAAATCAGTTTAAACACAAGAAAAGTAAAAGAATGCTCTAAATTCACAGCTAATATCTCTGTATTTACGTGTTTTAGATATGCATTTATCATCACTTTTAGTTCCATTTGATTATCCAAATGTTACATCTATGGTCTTACTTAGCAACTTTGCATGTTTAGGATAGTTTTGCATTAGTATTGAATACATGTTGCATTTTGGAGATACTTCGGGTACTTAGGGAACTTTCGGAACAATACGGAAAAAGGGATGAAGGAAAGTCTTGACTCGGTCAAGGAACATGGACCATATTCAAGTAAAAAATATGAACATGTGCCCAGGACTAGACTCGGCTAAGGAACTCAGACAATATCCGAGTCAAACAGATGATGGTGCAACCAAAGACCTTCACTCGGACAAGTAGCTTGGGCATTAACCAAGCCAAGAAGTCCAAGCCGCACTAGACTTTCCCATTCGGCCAAGTAGCTTGGATATTAACCGAGTCAAGCATTCCCAGGCGCATGATATCTTTGGCTTTTTGTAATTTTTTACATCTTGATTTGATTGCATTCTAGGTAGATTCACTTACATTTAGACATACATATAGGTTGAATTTGCATATCATTTCATGTTTCAGGTGTTGAATATATATGAAATCAAAAGAGCCAAAAAGGGGACTTAATAGGGATCAAAACAACAAGTCTTTGAGAGTAAGCGATTTGGGGATTTTACAATGGAAATTTCATCATGGAATCTTGAAGTATACTGTAGCCATGCATTCAAGCTTTCTAAAAAGTCTAAAATCACCTTAAACGTCCCAGGGAATTGAAAGATATGAACTGGCAAAGTTGTGATCCGCTAGATTCGAAGCTCTAAACCATCCACCACAATGATTCATATTTTTCATCGGCTTCCATTGAAACTTAAGAGAAGACTCCTTCACCAAAGTTGTATCCCTTTGAATCAGCTTTTCAAAGAGATATTGCATGTCATCATAGCTTCAAAGATGAGAGATTTATGGACTCCAAAACTCATAGAGGTTTGGTGTACCAGACAAGCCAAACCGCACGAAACAATTGCAAAAACCAGAGACTGATACCGGTTTGGTGTACCGCTTTGTGGAAACCGGTACAGAGCAAAAAAAGTCAACATTTTCAATATTTTTTCAAGTCTTGACCCATTTCCAATTGGGTTAACCCAATGCCATTTTTAGGAGACTATATAAGCTTTTTAAACCTAATTTTAGAGGAGGATCTTATCTCTTAATCTTTTGCTTTTCTTAAGAACAATTTGTAATCCTTTTGAATATTATGCTTATTTGAGTTTGATTTCTTGTTGATTGCTATTTAATCTTATCAAATCTTCTTCTAATCATGATTTAACACATTTGTATCCTTGGATTTTGTGTTTTCTCAATGATTAGTGAGTAGTTTCTTTTGAGCAAATGGGTTAGATAGATTAGGATGATTAGGAGATGAAATGTGATGTTTAGGACTCAAATATTTTAGATCTTCACTCAATAGGTGTTCTTAAGGCTAGATTTGATTTGATCACTCAAGTTTAGATGATAGGGAAAATTATGCCCGAAAGGTGTTCGATGAAATTCTCCAACCAACTACTGTTTGCTATATGAGACCTAGCAAAGAGATTGTGTTAGTTAGCTTAGTGGTTTAAGATGGATAAGAAATTAATGTGTCATAATCGTGTGATTATCGAAGAGATTTCTTAATTGCATGATTAGGAAAATGATTAGTATCATGAGAGTGGATTAGTCTTATTAGGGGAATCCTAGGCCAATGATTAGCATTGAATGATAGTATAGGACATCATAGGAAGTCGATCAATCACCTGAATCAATAACATTTCCCTATTTTCTTAGCCTTTTATTGTTAATTTCAAGTTTAATCTTTTGTTGACTTTGTTTAATCTTGTTGACTTTTGAAATGTTGACTTCTATTGACTTTTTGGCTTATGCATGATTAAGAGTTATAAAACCAATCAATCTTAATGGCTTAGACAAAATATGATTCTCCTAAGTTCTATTGTGTTGATTGCATCTCTTAATTGGATTGATATCTTAAGTACTATAATGATATGATTATACTTAAGAAATTTGCTTACACTTAGAGTTAGCGAATTCTTGTTTATCAAATTGGCATTGTTGCCATTTCAGGATTTCGATTAACCATTAGAGCTTTGAATTTTTG
The DNA here is from genome assembly GCA_900406425.1 of Iberis pinnata. Classification (NCBI taxonomy): domain Eukaryota; kingdom Viridiplantae; phylum Streptophyta; class Magnoliopsida; order Brassicales; family Brassicaceae; genus Iberis; species Iberis pinnata. Next base: position 25,504 of record OVBE01000181.1, read on the forward strand.
GGACTAAGCCCAATTTCATTTCATTTACTAATTTCTCTACTTGCTTCGCTTGTTCATTCTCGGGTGTTTGTATTTGTAGATGGAGAGAAAAGTAAGGACTATTGGTACCAATGATGAGCCCAATGTCCATGGCCATAGATCCGAAATTAGAGCACCTTCTATCGGTACCGCCAACTTTTCGATCAAGTATAGTCTCATCAACATGGTTCAAAGCAACAAGTTCCATGGTCTACCTATGGAAGACCCTCTTGACCACTTGGACAACTTTGACATGTTGTGTAGCACGGTGAAGATTAATGGAGTCACCAAAGATACTTTAAAGTTGAGGTTGTTTCCCTTCTCTTTGGGAGACAAAGCTCATACTTGGCAAAAAAATCTACGAAGTGCCTCCATAGAAACTTGGGAAACTTGCAAGAAGGCATTTCTCTCCAAGTTTCTCTCCGGTTTTGTGCAAAAGAGAACACAATCTATTGGTGAAGCTTGGGAAATATTCAAGAGCTACACCATCCAATGTCCACATCATGGTTTCTCAAAGGAAAGCTTCCTTAGCACACTATATAGGGGTGTTTTACCCAAGTATAGGATGATGTTGGACACCGTTAGCCATGGTAACTTATTTGGCCAAACTGATTCTGATGGAATTTTACTTGTTGAGAATCTTGCTCAAAGTGACAGCAACTATGGTGAGGATTATGATAGAACTGTTCGTGATAGTGGTATTGGAAGAGATGATAACTACGAGAGGGAAATGAAGTCGTTGCATGACAAGCTAGAAAAGATCATCATTTCACAACAAAGAGCAGTTAACTATGTTGGTGATATTAAAGACGAAATTTAACACCAAGATGTGATTCAAGAGGAGATCAATTATGTTGGTAACCAAGGCTACAACAATTACCAACAACATCCAAGCCTCTCATACCAAAACACAAATGTGGCCAATTCTCAAGACCAATCTTACCCTTCTCAAATGCCACAACGACAAGGAGGTTTCAAACCTATATCACAATACAACAACCAAGGTGGTTTTCAACCAAAGAAACAGTACTTCAACAATAAACCACCGGGATTCTCTAACACTCAATCTCCTCAACAAAAATAACAACAAGCTCAAGGAATCCCATCTTCCTCTAACACTCAAGACCAAACTACTCAATTGTTGAAACAAATCTTGGAAGGGAAAGGGAAGAATGCTATCAATCTTGAAGTTTTTATGAAGGACATTAATTCCAAGACTGATGAACTTCATTCCACAATTGATAGCATGGCTTCTCATTTAAAAGTCCTCGACAATCAAGTAGCTCAACTCGCTTACTCCTCAAGGCGGCTAATGGGCCAACTTCCAGGAAGTTCAGAATCAAACCACAAAAAGTATGTGAATGCTATCTCTTTAATGAGTACTCAAGAGTTGCCTCCAAGTATTCTCATCAAGGACAATGAGAAACAAGTTGAAGGGGTAGTTATTCCCTTTGAGAATGATATGAACTCCAAAGAGAAATATTAGAGACAGAAGAAATGGTTGAGGATGATCAAAAAGAAGGAAAAGTTGCCAATAAGAAGGAGGATTCTACATTAAAGGCACCAATCTTTGAACCTCCAACTTTTGAACCTAAACTACCATTTCCATGAAGGTTCAAGAAGCAATTTATTTAGAAGTTAGAGCTCAAGTTGAAGAGAACATGAAGGAGGTGGAAAAGATAATGCCAAACATTGAAGCATTCTTGGCAAACCCTCAAAATAGCAAGACTTTGAAGGACATAATCAAAGGGAAACTCAATGGTCTACAACGTATAGTGAAGCTTACTCATGAGCTTGATGCAAAGAATGAAGATCAAAGGAAGTAACCCCTAATAAGCTTGAAGATCCATGAAGTTTTACTCTTCCTTGTACTTTGGGACCTTTTTAAGTTTGAGAAGAGCTTATGTGACCTTGGAGCAAGTGTGAGTGTTATGCCACATTCGGTAGCAAAGAATCTTGATCATACATCTTTAAAAACTTGTGGAATCTCCTTAATGCTTGCGGATAGGTCCGTCAAAACTCTGGTTGGAGTACTAGAAGATGTTCCGGTGAATATAAGGGATACAAAGGTGATCACGGATTTTGTTGTCATTGAAATGGAAGAAGAACCAAGGATCCTCTCATATTTGGAAGACCTTTTCTAGCCACAACCGGAGCAAGGATTGATTTCAATAGGGTAGGATTGATCTTCATATTGGGAAGAACAGTGTTTAGCATTATGCCATCAAAGAAATAAAGAAGAAACCCACTATTGATGGACAAGACATTTGGGTAAAGAAAAATGATGGTCTTTTTATTGAATGCGTATAAGAAACTAGCAATGGTAAGACTAGTTTCAAGAAGGATAGGAAAAGGATCAAAGCTCCAAAGGATTCATCATGGTAGTTAGTTTATAAAGAAGGTTCTAAGATTCCTCCGGATCCTGACCAAGCTTGATGAAGAAAGAAAGTCAAGCTAGAGACTTTAAACAAGCCCACTTGAGAGGGAATCCCATGTTATCCCTTATATATATCCTTTGATTTCATTTCATTTACTCGTTTTTGGTACTAGTTCTTGGGTATTGTGACTATGGAACATGTTTTGATGTTGATTAGATAAAGGTTTAAGTCCACTCAGGATTCCTCAGAAGTTTAAAGGTGCATCAAACCAAATTTTGTTTCATTGAGGTACACCTTACACATTTGTACATATTCACATATTAGTTCTTCTTTTTGTATTATGTTAGTTTGTTTCCTCTCCTAAACTTTCCTTTGAATCTTTATTACACAAGGGACTGTGTAATTTAGGTTTAGGGGAGCGCTTAGGAAGCATCTAACCATGTTTTATTCTCTTGTTTTAAATTTTGCATCTAAGGCATAAAAAATCATAAAAATATGAACATTTCTCGAAACTAATTTTCTAAAAAAAGTGTTCGTTTAGTTGTATTAGTCATAATAGGATTGCATTTAGTCTTGTTAGGTCTGTTTGCCCCTCATACGAAGTAAAACCTTCCATCACTGGTTCACCCTCTACTTCAACGATTTTCGGATAGGTTCGAGCGTTGTGATAAGCAACTGTGTTCCTAACTCGCTCCGGCGAAAAGTAACCTCAGTGAGCCAAACGACCCTTGAGGATATCTCGGACGAAATTCAAATCTTACGGAAATGGTAGAAGAGGATCAACGACTGCACAAAACAGAAAACACATGTTAGATACTAGTATGCTGAAAGCGGATCGAATATCCAACCGAAATACCTCGCAGGCCCCATTTCCGCTTGAAACACGAGATGTAACCCTCTTCGGCGGAAGCACCATCAAAATGGACGAAAAAATAGTGTTTCTTCCAATCATGAAGATTGGATTTGAAAGAATGGACGATTTGCATATATTTGTGCGACACCAAGTAGTATTGAAACAAACTATTCGGACCCCTAGGGTTGTACACAAAAACCAAAATACCAACAAGGTACCGCACGGCATAATTTTACTGATTGGTAAGCCGTTTCGATTCAGAAATTCGATTATTATCCCTGGAATGGGAAACCACAATCGAAAATATACGAGATGCGCCTCATAGCATGTAAACCAACCACGAGACAGTCTGCAAGCCTCTTCTCCGTGCTTGGGAAGACAAAACACTACATCATTCGAAACTCATCAGAACTCTCGGATGGTGACCATGAAGGAATCCCGAAAATCGCTCGGGCTGTCAAAATTACCACCAAACTTGGGCCTTTGTGGACACCAAGGGAAGCGGAGCCTATAATTCACACGTTGCACGCTAGTACGCTTCCGCCTCTTTCGGATGAACCAAATAGATCAAAAATTCAACCTTCGGCATCATGTCAACAGCTTAAACCTGCAAGCTATCAGGATTGAAGATCGATGGTAGTGCATCCCCAGCGGCTCCCAAATTCGAACCCATGACAGGAATGATAAAAGCAATAAAAGATTCGAGGGAAGAACTCTACCTTGAAGAACTTCTTGAAAAGTGATGAGTGAAGTGTACAAGGTAATTCTTCAAATTTATAGAGAAATGTTTTTACTATTCATCCTTGGACTTTGAACCACTAATTCCGGATAACTCGGCAAATTTGTGTAACTCACCAAACTTGCCTAAATCAACACCACACAAGAACATTTTGACGGTTCTTGCGGGCTGGGAGGCTAACTGTTGGGGTCAAAAATGGTCACGATGAAATTAATGTTCAAAAATGTTGGTATACGCATCGATCCCGATCGGCGGAACATACCAATCAAATCCACATATTCCCAAAAGACCACAGGCGATATGTTTTAGAAAAATCGAGCAACAACCACAAAATTGCTAAGCGATCATCTCTTCACTCATTTTTCCTTAGTCGAGAATGGTCTTTTCCCGACGGGTTTTCCTATCACTAATGTTTTAACGAGGCAAGATGGTCCAATTACTCGGAATAAATATCCAAAGAATACGGAAAACCACATTGAATGTGCAATCTCCATACAAAACGCATTAATCCCGTATATCTCTACGGAAAATAAGAACCTTGCTCAAATACGAAACATCATGACGTATTCGGATGTACGTTCACCTCGCAAGTTGGCGAGACGAATCGTAAACATTCATCTCGCCAACTGGCGAGATGAATTTGGACAAAGAGATTCATCTCTCCAGTTGGCGAAATGAATGGGGTATGTTCTTCGTATCATTCCAGACGAATAATCTCTTGCTTCGTATCATTTTGATCTTCTGTTGGGGTTTTATGACAAATATCGTAAAGTTTTTTCCTTTCGTGTGATAACTTTCTACGACTCGCAACAGAACTGTGAAATTGTTTAGTATTAATCAGACATGTAAAATGATAGCGGTTAACTTATAAACGCTAATTTTTTCCTGTGTTTACGACCTTTCCACAAGGGTATATTAATACAAAAAAACAAAAATTGATTATAGTATTGGGGGCGATAGGCGATTTCTCGATAAACTAGGTTTTCGACTTTCCATTTTTTGCTTCACCGCCACGGCACTTTCGCCGGTGTCGGAGCTTGGTCTTCGGTCGTTGTTTCTTTGGACCTCCGGTCTTTAAATTTAATCCGACCTTCGTTCTCGTCTCTTGATGGCACAACAATTGTTGTTGTCCTTTCCGATATCACTGATTCTCAACTTCTCTGGGACTGTTTTTTGGTTGGCTACTTCATCGGGCCAGCTCCACATATTGGTAAAGTGCACGCCACAGTAATACGCTTCTGGAATCGTGATGGGAAATCCCCCCAAGATCGACGTCCAATTTATTAAAGATGACACATATCTTTTTAAAATTGATTCTAAATCTCTTTGAAATAGTATTACACAGAAACAATACTGTCATATATCTGATGTTCTTCTTGTTGTGTAGGAATGGAGTCCATCATGCATACATCAGAAACTGAATCTTACAATGATGCCTTTATGGGTTGATTTTAAGAATGTCCCGGATCATCTATTCTCCCGACCTGGTTTAAAATTTCTCGGTGACATCGTTGGCGAGGCACAAAAGTTACATCCAACAACGGAACGCTATATGCGTCTTGATGTTGCTCGGGTTATGGTGGTTGTCAATATCGAAAAACAACTAACCGGCAAAATTCAGCTTACGGGCATAGCTCAGCCCGTGTTGGTTTCTTATCCATGGCTTCCGGTTCGATGCACATCGTTTCACTCATGGGGACACAACGCTACAGATTATAAAACACAAGCCATTACAACGAGAGCCGTCTCATCCCATCTTCGATCCATCACAAGATCATGTCATAACTCTTGTCGATGAAGCTTTGCCAGCCTTGAACACTTCTATTACTCCCGCTCACTCTTCCCCTGGATCAGGTCATGCCATTCATCCTCTAGCAGAAGCAGACATCATCACTCTCAACCCTATTCAACAATTTAGACAAATTATTGATGATTTAGCTCATGTTAATGCCTTTGCTAATCCTTCTGGTTCTGCTCATATTCATGATGCAAATGTGCAGTCTTTGTTCTTGGACCCCACAAAAAACTCCAGCGCTTCGGTGGTGTCTCTCATGGATCCGGCATTGGAGAGGATTGCACAAATCTCTCTCAAAGCAGCTCAACTGATTCCTGCCTCGGACCAAGTCTCGGGCACGGCTAGTACAACCTCTTCTATTTAAGCTGACCCCAATGCTGAAAATGATTAGGATAGTGGGGCTCTCGTGTTCCATGGTGGTCGGCTACCCTTGTCCTCGTCACCAAAGGAGACTTCACCTCTTACTATTTCTACTAAAGTTTTTCCATCTCATTTTATTGTTTTATCTAATGATGAAGACGATAATTGTTTGTAAGATGATAAGGAGGAAGGAAAGGTTTTTGACATTGACGATGAGACTACCCTATACTCACAGGCTCTACCCGCACCCTCCAAAAATTTCACTCGTACCAAACCAAAGGCAGCCATCCCGTCACTAGCTTCTCATAAACTAGCTAAGCAAGCTCCTCTAAAGAAACCATCTTATGTCTCCTCCCGGAGACACTAATGCGATGTCATTGTTTGCATGGAACACCCAAGGCTTTAACCAGCCTTGGAAACATCGGATAGCTTGGAATTGGTATACTTCAATGAAGACTCAGTTTGGTTGTCTTCTTGAGACTCGCGTTCATCCTTCTAATTTTCTTACCGTTGTTTAATTTGCCTTACCGGGTTGGACTTTCATTCATAACTATTCGCTCACCGCCTTGGGTATTTGGGTTTTTTTGGAAAGAGGGAGTTATAGTCACTCCTCTTCTCATCACTGCTCAAGTTGTTACAGTTTTGGTAACCCTTGAAACAGGCGATACTCTCATGATTTCTTGTTTCTATGCTTCAAATTTTCACGCTGAAAGAATGCAACTTTGGACAGCTTTATGTCGAAGTTGGTTCCTATACGGATCTCGGGCCATCCCCTGGCTGGTCATAGGTGATTTTAATGAATTACTAGCCATGGCTAATCATTCTACAAATGGATCTCTTACCCAGCAGCTTGGGATGAATCAGTTTATGGACTTTGTTCACACATGCGATCTAACCGATTCGGAGTACATTGGGCCACGCTTCACTTGGTGGAACCACCAAAATGATAATCCTATCTCTAAAAAGTTAGATCATGCTCTCATCAATGACACATGGACAGCAGCTTATCCACATGCTTATGTCGCATTCGAAGCAAATGGTATCTCCGATCATGCCCGTGGTGTCATACATTTTGCTTCTCCTAACTCTCCTTCTCGTAAGCCATTTAAATTTAACAATTTCTGGATTGATGATTCCTCTTTTTCTGATATCCTCATGTCTACTTGGCTTCCTAATCTAACCATTTGCCACTCTCGGCTTGCGTTGCGGTTTTCCACCTCTGGCTCAAATCATTGAAAGCACCTCTCAATCAGCTAAACACAACGAAATTCAGTGACCTCTCAGAGCGTACGCGTAGAGCTTATGATCACCTCCTTCATAGTCAAGACCAAGCTATATCTCAAGCCACAGAGCAATCATTTCAGGCGGAACAGGAAGCGGCTCGCATATGGCGTTTCTTAGCGGCTTCGGAGGAAAAGATGTACCAGCAAAAATCACGCATCAACTGATTGAAGCATGGTGACCACAATACAGCTTTTTCCATCGTATGGCAGGATCCCGTGCATCACGTAACAGTATGAAGCGGCTGGTCTTGCCTAATGGGGATATCATTATGGATACTCCAGAAATCAAATCAATCATCGTCTCTCATTTCAAAGTTTTTTTTTAGAACCGTCAAGATATAACGTCGATCCCCTCAGCTACCTTCTCCGAGCTTCTCACTTACCGCTGTCCGCCGAGGTTATACCATCTCTAACAGCCCCTGTTCTTTCTCCAGAGATCCAAGCTGCTTTATTCTTGATGTCGTCTAATAAAGCTCATGGGCCATATGGTTTCACCTTGGATTTTTACAAGGCATGTATGCCTATCAATTGTAACGACTTCATTACTGCAGTGCAATCGTTCTTCATATATGGGTTTCTTCCGGCTGGGATCAATGCTACCCTAGTCTCTCTCATCCCCAAATGCACCAATCCCCAGACCATCAAAGACTACATACCCATCTCATGCTGCAATGTCATATACAAAGTCATATCCAAAATACTAGCCAGCCGCCTCAAGCTCTGTCTCCAGGATTCAATAGAACCCAACCAAAGTGCATTCATTCATAATCGATTGCTTCTTGAGAATGTCCTCCTTGCTACAGAAGTGGTTAAGGATTATCATAAGTCAACCATTTCTCCTCATTTCACTCTTAAATTGGATATCTCAAAAGCTTTTGATACCATTGACAGGCGTTTCATAGTGTCTGTTTTGCAGGTGATGGGATTCCTGGACAGATTTGTTCACTGGATACACCTATTCTTATCCACGGCTACTTTCTCAATTGTAGTCAACGGCGAGCCAGACGGTTACTTTCCTAGCAGCAGAGGCATTAGACAGGGTTGTGCTCTATCCCCCTATCCCTATGTTATTTCTACTAATGTTTTATCTCTGTTATTAAATCAGGAGGCTGCTTCCCAAATGTTTGGTTATCACCCACATTGTGATGCTATTGGCTTAACACATCTTTTTTTTGCAGATGACATCTTATTTTTCTCTAATGGCACTCTATCCTCTCTACAGGGGATTATAAAAGTCCTGGATACTTTTGGCAATGCGTCTGGCCTTCGCCTCAACTTGTCAAAATCATCCATTTACCTCCCCGGTTCACTTGACTTAACTCTTAGTCGCTTCCTCATTGCTTCTGGACTGCGGCTGGACTCCCTTCCCATTTGTTACCTTGGACTTCCCTTAACCACCAAGCGTCTTACCTCGGTTGATTATGCCCTGCTCATTGACCGTGTGCGTTCGCGCATCACTTGTTGGTCCTCCAAGCTTCTCTTTTTCGCGGGACGGCTTCAGCTTATTAACTCCACCATCATTAGCACTGTCAACTTCTGACAATCTGCTTATCGGCTTCCAAAGCGTTGTCTCTGCGAGATAAACAGTCTCTATAGTAACTTCCTCTGGTCTGGTACCGCTACTAACCACCATATCTCTAAGGTTTGTTGGTCTGATGTGTGCAGGCCTAAAGATGAAGGTGGCTTGGGTATCCGGTGCCTCGAGGATACCTCCATAGTGTTTGCTCTTTCTCTTATCTGGAGATTATTCTCAAACAGTTCCTCTCTTTAGCGTGCTTGGACGAAGCAGTTCTTACTGCGCAGTGCTACGTTCTGGGATGCACCCGATACTTCCCATGGATCTTGGATGTGATGCAAACTCCTCAAGCTCTATCCTCTAGCCGTTCAATACCTCAGATTCTCCATTCAAGACGGCCAAACCACGTCCTTCTGGTATGACTCTTGGTCCTCTCTTGTCCCCTTGATCTCTCTTGCAGGTCCCTCGCGTATTCGGGAGAGGAATACTGCGGCTAGCAGTAGTCTCTGAGGCTGCCAACTCCTCCAGATGGCGTATCTGAGCCTCTAGAGTACCCATGTACCGTGCTATCCGAGAGCAGATTCTAGTGCTCCCAATTCCAAGACCCGGTTCTGGCAGTGAGACACCACTCTGGAGACACCTACATGATGAATACAAGGACCATTTCACCTCTGCCACTACCTGGCAACAGATACGCATCCCCTCTCCTAAAACTAACTAGTCATCTCTCATATGGTTTCACAGTCTATTCCTTGTTATACGTTTATCTCGTGTCTTGCTATGTTAAACAGATTATCCACAGGAGCTAGAATACGATCATGGGGACGTCGACAGGCTTGTACGTTATGCATAGAGCTGGATGAAACCCGGGATTACCTCTTCTTCGCTTGCCCATTCTCTTTCACGGTCTGGAGTACTCTTGCCTCGCCCTACCTTTATCACCGCATCAACCCGGATTGGACAGCAACCATCCGCTCCCTAAAGCATCATTCCATTCCAATCATTGATCGAATCCTTCTCAGGCCTGCATTCCAATCCGCGATCTATCACATATGGAAAGAACGGAACAATCATGCACACAATCAGCCGTGGCACATGGAAGTTCAGCTTTGCAAGCTAGTATCACGCACCATTGCTTACCGTCTAGCTAGTCTTCACTATGACTACCACCCTTGGCTCTCCAATTTGGCAACACGTTGGGCTTCTACCGGTGTCTAGGACTCGGTTTAGGCTCCTCCTTTCTAGCTCTCTAACGGCTGCTAGCTATTCTTCACCTCTCTTCTCCTTTAAAAGTGTTGCTAGATATAAGGTTTGTACTCTTTTTCCTGGCACTAGTTTTATTTCACAGATTTTCTAGTGTTAGGTTTTAACGGGCAACCTTATATCTCTTACACATCACACTTTCTCTTTTTATTGAGCTTATCAATTATTATGTTCGCTAAGCTACTCAGTTTGTAAATAAACCTTTTATTCATTTATATCATTTTAACATTTCATCAAAAAAATATCAAAAACATAATTATACACACATATGTACATTCACTTAATTTTGTTAAAGATATGTATATTGAGCTAATTCACCATTTTTAAAAACCAAGTCAATCTATTAAAACAAACGAGGACCGGTCTTGAACCAAGCCTAGTGAAACATTGGTCTCAAACCCCTAATTTTTTATATTTTTATTTTACATAATTTTTTAGATTTTATAGATCCAAAATCTTTTATAAAACATGTTAATATTAGTCCAAATAATTAATACATTTAATATTAACCTAAATGTTTTTATTTTGTCTCAAACCCTAAAATTTTGGGACCAGCTCTAAAAAAAAACATAGAAATGTACCAAAACTCCAACGCTAACATGCTAGCGACAATCCAAATTTCAGGTCCTCATTTTTTTTAATAGATTGACTTGGTTCAAGCTGAATGAAATCATATTTGATAATGAGTGAATGAATTTGTCTTTCTTGATATCAGTCAATAAATGATTCATAAAGAAAACAATGAAATTTTTTTTTTGTCACCATTTGGGCCACAACAGGCCGGCCCAATAGCCAGTTCCTGCATAATAGCAGGCAAATTCCTACACTATCGTAGGCACGGGGAATCGATCCCGGATGGGGTGGTGCTACCTGCCTCATGTGGACTTATGAATGCCACTAGGCTAAGGCCACTTCCCCAGAAAACAATGAAATATAAAAAATATTTTGTACAAAATTTGCAGGAAACTAAATTTTTTGAAAATTTATATGTTTTTATGAAATGTAGAATAATAAAAGGAGATATTATATATCATTCCCGACTTTAATGCATGAACTATTAAAAATTAATTATTTGTTGTAATGTAATATTTTATTCAACAAAAAATCCTTTTACAAATGGTTTTCAGAGTATTAGAAGAATAAGAATGAAAAAAATATCTATAATCTAGAAGCAAACCAATCTTGTAGAAGAGTGTGAAAAGGAAAAATCTCATTAATACGTAATGAGCTTATCTTATTCTTCAAGGAGGTATTGATAAGTTGAGCTAGAGATGTGGCTGATCTTGGACTCGAACCATGCCGTCTAAGGTTTCTTTCTTGCCAAAGAGTGTAAATAGTAGCAAGAAAAGTGAGCTTAAGAAGTAAATAGGTAGATGGTGTGTGAGTTGGAGCCAAGAGCATAGATATTAAGTCCCCCCAAGTAGAAGTGAAAGGACTTAATAATCTACCAACAACTTGTCTCCAAACCATCTGCGAGTAGAAACATGAGAAGAACAGGTGGTTACGGTCTTCAACTTGGTGATTACAAAACACACATGAAGTTGAAGCATTACTATTCCAAAACGCAATCCGATCACCAGTAGCTAAGCGATTAAGCATAACCAGCCAGCCAAGGAAGGAATGTTTCGAAGTAGAGTGAGTAAGCCAGATTAGCTTAGACCAGGGAACCAATTGTTTCCTTGACCTGAGGAGAGTCAAAGTTGCACTAAAGTGGAAAGAATTGGTGTATGTATCACCATTCTTCTTCCAAAGAAAGCAATCAACTTGAAGAGATGAATCTGGGATTGGCTGTGTCTGCAAGAAATCAGTCAAAAACACCAGAGGTGGATAGCGTTGACGGCGAAAGACCCAACCAGTGGCACTAGCTTGAGCTATTGTCGCAGACTCGACAATACCAATGCTCTAAATCCTCTAAAGCCGACAAGATCAATTAATCTTCCTAGAGAGGACCACTTGTCATACCAAAACGAAACCTCTGTACCATTACCGAGCTGCACCTTAGTCATTTGGAAAGCCAAATCTCTTAGCTTGAGAATCTTCTGCCATACCCAAGAGCCTAAGCCCGTCGAAGCAGACCAAAAAGAACTCTGCCGAATTAAGTGAACTTTGATCCAGTCCGCCCAAAGAGAAGCTGCATGTTCCAAGACTCGAGAAATGAGTTTAAGTCCGAATACTTTATTAGCAATACCAATCTGTGCAAATCCCAACCCTCCCTCTTCCTTTAGATAACAGAGATCCTCCCAGGAAACTTTAGCTTTATGGGTATTGAGAGAAGGACCGGCCCATAAGAAAGCAGCCATGATCCCGAATGCATTGCTTTGGTAATCTAAAAACTGAACACCAGAAGTTAGTATGCTGTTAATGATCGAGATAAGCAATTGAAGTTGACCCGCAAATGATAAAAAAACGGACATACCAAGATTAAAGTTTGGTGCGAATACGATCTACCAATGGAGCATATTGGGTTGAGCTTAGGCATTTAGTTGTAAGAGGTAATCCCAGATACCTCATAGGGAGAATGCCAAGCGGAATTCAGAGAGTGGCCGAGATTAGTTGTTGTTCTGCTTCTGATATACCAGAGGAAAACGTTGTAGACTTGAGAAGATTGATTTGTAGACCAGAAATATTTTCAAATTGCCCAAAGATATCCAAAATTTCTTGGATTGAGGAGGGAGAACCATCAGAAAATATCAATATATCGTCCGCAAAACACAAGTATGTAATAGCCGGATCTTGACATTTTGGATGATACCCAATCCGACCTTGAAGTGTTGCTTTGTCTAAGAGTATTGATAGTATGTTCATCCCCACAACAAATAAATATGGAGACAAAGGACAACCTTGTCGTAATCCCCTTTCGCTTTTAAAGAATCATGCTAATTCACCATTAACTTGAACAGAAAACCAAGATGTTGAGATACATGAGTGGATCCATTTGACAAAGATAGAAGGGACTTCAATGGCTTCAAGGATATTCATAAGAAAACTCCATTGCAAAGAGTCAAAATCTTTTGCAAGATCAATCTTTAAAGTGCATCTTGGTGAATTATTTGTCTTGTGATATCCCTGAACAATATTTTTGGCCAAAAGAACATTCTCAAGCAGTAATCTACCTTATACAAATGCAGATTGATTAGGCTTGATAAACTCCAGTAAAAGTATCTTGAGTCGGTTAGCTAGTAGCTTTGAAATCACCTTGTAGATAAGATTGCAACAAGCAATAGGTCTATAGTCAGAAACTACCATTGCATTCTCCTCCTTAGGGACAAGAGCTAGTATCGTGGAGTTAATGTTGTGAGGTAGGTATCCATTTTGAAAAAATGAGAGTACAACATTGGTGAAATCTAAACCAATTATCGGTCAAGCAGCTACAAAAATTTTCTTGGGAAAATCCATCAGGACCATGGGACATATTATTCGGTAGAGAGAACAAAACACCCTTAATCTCTTATGTGGTAAACAAATTTGAGAGTTGGCTCTGTAACAAAGCAGAGCAGTGATAATCAAGTAGAACCTTTAAGTCATTAGTGGACATACCCGAGTAGGAAGCAGGGGAACATTGAAGAAACTGCTGAAACCAATTGACTGCAGTTTTTTTAATCTCAGGTAGAGCCGTGATCACCTCACCCGACGCCACTTGTAACTGTCTAATAGGATTACTTGAGTTCCTTGCCTTAGATACATGGTGAAAGAATTTGTTATTTTTATCACCTATCTGCAGCCAATGAATCTTGGATTTTTTTTTAAATAGGATTCCTCCAATTTAGCTATATGAGCCCATCGATCATAAGCAGCAGATTCTGCTTCAAAGGTACTAGGATATTGGTCATTAAGAGATGCATCTTGGGCAGAGGTTAAAGTAGCCAAAGCCTCTTTAGCTCGATGAGGAAGATGTCCATGTTTTGTTTTGTTGAGAAACCGCATTGCATGCTTCAAACCTTTGAGCTTTTTATGTAGAAAGTACAATGATTTACGGGAAGCAAAAATTGGAGCAGAGGAGCAACAAGTAGCTTGGACAGTTGCAGCAAAATTTGGATGTGAAGTCAGCATATTGAAGAATTTAAAACGCTTCTGGTTGCCTTCGATCTCAGAGGTTAGATGAACTACACATCGCACATGATCAGAATATCCAGCCGATTCAAACAACGCAAAGGAGTAAGAGTAAGTCATGTACCATTTAGAGCTTACTAGAGCCCTGTCTAGTTTTTTCATATCGGGTCTTCATCCCGGTGATTAGACAAAGTGAAGAGAGGCCCACGGTATGTAAGATCAGATAAAGAGAAGTCACTCAAAACTTGTTGAAATTGTCTCCTCCCTAAAGTGGTAGATGAAGAACCAGAGTGCTCAGTAAGAGATTATGTTTCATTGAAATCACCAAAAATCAACCAGGGTAACCGAGAGATCATTGGTAGGGTGATGTGATCTCGAAGATCAGTCCAGAGTTGCGTTCTTTCATCCGCAAAGTTTGAAGCATATACAAAAGAACAGAGCATATCAATACCTTGAGACAAGTCACGGACTGCACAAGTGATTAACTGCCCAGATTTAAACATAGGAGTAACTAGGAGTGATGGAGACCAAACCACCCAGATACGTCCTAGGTGATTATATTCATAATTAGTAAGGAGAGACCAATTTGGGAATGTCGAAGCACAAATCGAGCTAGCCTTAGACTCTTGAACACGCGTTTCGAGTAGATAGCCAATTGTAAGTTTGGAATCCCGCACCCATTGATTAACTGCTAGATGCTTAGCCGGATTATTAAAGCCTCACATGTTCCAAGAAAACACCGACATTAATGCTTTTTAGAGTGACCGGCACGCCGACCTTTCTGAGAAGATACTATTGTATCTTTGTTCATCATTGAAGAAGCGCCTTCCTGACATTTACCTATGTTTTTTAATGCCTGAGGGATGGGTATCCGAGTTGTAATTGAAGCAGTAGTACTCCCTTCAGCTTTCTCAACTAATTCCGAGTCCTTATGATTCATGACAATTTCACCCTCCTCAAACAATTGTTCCTGGAGTTGTGATGCATAGTTAGAGTCATCCTTCTCTGTTACATCCTGCAAGAGAACAGGGAAACGAGAGGGAGACACAACAACAGAGGAGTCTCGATGAGTTATATAACCAGGATCCGAACCAGCTTGAGATTTACGTGAGTTCTTTCCTGGAGAAATATCTATCCAAGATTCAGAGTCATCATATTTCTCCTGATGAGTGACTAAAGGTGGGGGGACATTTGTGATAGTCTCAGAATGATTTTGATTGATGTTGAGATCCTTGATTGTCTCAGTAACAGGCTGGACGACAGGTAATACCTGTGAGGGAGCTAGAGTTCCATCAACTGGGGCAATTATTGTCAGGCCTTGCATACATGTAGTATTCAAATGTCCCCATTTTGAACATACAGCACATTTAGGTGGCAACCATGGATAGGAGACAGTGATATCAGCAATAAAACCTTTCTTATTATCAAGATGAATCTTTTGGGGCAGAATCCTTGTAAGATCTGTATTGATGAAAATATGTGCTTTATCAAAACTGTTGCAAGCCAGTGTAGATGCATGAAGATGTTTGGGATCACCAACGATACTACCCATCCATTGTAGGCCCTCAATTGAGAGCATATGAGAGGGGGCATTATGAAAATCTACCCATAGTGGGATAGACTGAAGTTTGGGTTGAGAGGTAAGTACTGTAGGGTACCACTCAGAGATTACCAAAGGAATGTCTGCAATGGTCCAAAGGCCACGGCTTAAGATTTTCTTTCGAACAGTAGAATCTTGAATTCTGAATTTGTATGTTGTTGCGTTAATAACCTGGACATCTATCTTGAGATTTTTGTTCCCAAAGGTCCAGATTTTGTTGACAATTACATGGACCTTGGCCACATGCTGAGCAGTGTCGAGAAAGCGTCCAATCAATAAAAGTTTCCAGAGGTGTTCTGGAGAGTCAAGAATCGAGTTAGGAACGTGCAGAGAGAGAATTCCATCAGCAAGATTAAAAGCAATGTCCTGTTTTTTCAAAGATCCAAAGGAGTCTGAAGCAATTGAAACCCAAGATTTTTGAGGAGGGATTGGCGGTGGAAAAGTAGTTGACATTGGTGGGTCCGGAGGCTCTTCCGACATTGAAACCGGTGAGGTTGGAGAAACTTGCAGTGGAAGAAAGCGGCAGCCCTAGTCGCACTTAAGGTCGCCCTAATTTATTTAAGTATCATTTAAAAATGAAAAATAATTTTTATTTTTGACAAAACATATTAACTTTTATTGTTAGAATAATTGATTTTTCACACTTTCAAAAATTATTTGTTTACATAAATAATTTGTTATATATAAATAATGAAGTATACATATAGTTAAAAGATAACAATTTGGATATATAAAACTAAATATCCTAGTTTTCACAATAATTTTGATAATGTATGACTTCATATTCTATAATTCATATATATGTATAAATATTCTTATTAACTTTAAAGTGATTATGCAATATAACTTTGAAATTTTTCAATTTTTGTTTTTTTTTTTTTTTTTTTTTCTTTGTAGTCGCAACTTGCNAAGGTAACCATTTTCAACTTCATTTAAATATTAAAAAAACACCCTTTTTGTATAGTTTGTCACAATATAGTCACAATGTTTATGACTATTGTGACTACATAGTATTTTTATTCTACACTTTCATTAATCTTAAATAAGTCACATTTTGAATCAATAATTTGAAAAAATATATTTAGAAAAATAAGGATATATCTTTTATTTGAGAAAAGAAATTAAGTTTCCACAATATATTGATATCATGATTAAAAAACCCAAAAAATACTCCAAATTTATAACATTTAACACTTTAATACACGAACTTTTTCGGTTCTCATTTTAATACATTAATTTTTGTGGTTGTCATTTTAATACACCAATTTATCATAATTACTATTTAAATACTTAAACTTTTTGAAATAAAAATTCCATTTAACGGAACCCTAACGGACGTTAGCCATAATTACATAAATTTTATGGTTTTCCAAATAATACATGAACTATTAACATTTTTCAGCTTAATACATGAACTAACAAATTTGTATAATTTGATATATGTGTTTTAAAATACATGTTCATGTTAATAGAATTACTAAAAACCATTTAACTTTTGAAATAATTATTGTAAAGAGATTAAAATAAATAGAAACTTTCATTGATATCATTTTTACCATCATTATTTTACCGTTTTATAAACCAACATCAAAATATTAAAACAGAAAAAAACCTTTCTAAACACATTTCTTCTTAGTTTTTAACTGCTTGTGTTCGACACACATATGAAATATTATTCTTATCGTTATAAAGTCTTTCACAAGTAAATTGAACAATAAAATTTAAAAACTATTACCAACGATGAGTTGGCTCAGTTGGTTTAAGTGTAGTCGTTGGTGATGTTGTGCTCCTGAGTTCGATTCACGGTGGGAAAGTTTTTCTCTCCAAAGGAGAGTTATATAATATGGTTTGGGTCTCACCCTGGGGAGACGTACGAGCTTCGGCCTAGAACTCCCTGGTCATAAAAAAAATTTTAAAAACTCATAAGAAAGTGTTTTCACATAATGATGATAGTTTCAAAAATTAATATCAAGAAAGTGGCAATACTAAAAAAGTCAATTTGTTTCATTAATAGTAGTAATTATTTCATATATTTTGAAATGTGTTCTAGCAATTTTATTAGCATAACAATGTATTTCAAAACAAAAGTATCATATTATACAAATTTTTTAGTTCATGTATTAAAATGGAACATCTTAATAGTTCATGTATTATTCGAGAACTATAAAAGTTTGGTAATTATGGTTAACGGTCGTTAGCTTCCTTTACGTAAAATTGCGATTTCGAAAAGTTCATGTATTATAATAGCAACCACAAAAAATTAATGTATTAAAATGGCAACCAAAATAGTTAGTGTATTAAAGTGATAAATATTATAAAGTTGGAGTATTTTTGGGTTTTTCCCTATTTAATAACATAACTTTATAAACTCATAAAAACTTAAACTTTATACAACATAATATACATATATGCATTAGATTTATAACAATATCATAAATTTTACATAAATTAAGGATTCATCTTTTATAATTGGTATATATATATATATATATATATATATATATATAATATTTTCATTAACTTTGAAATATAATTATGTATTAAAACTCTAGAAATTCCCAAAAGTTTTTTTTGCATGGTATCCATAAATATGTAAAAAAACAAAGAGAAAATTGGGTAATATGGTACTAAAAAGTTTTATAATTTGCTAAAAGGATACTTTATAAAAGTCTTCTTTTTTGTTAAAGGTTTTATTTATTAGAACCAAATATATATCCATTACAATTTTCTCAGCCCAGTAATTAAACAGCTAAATAAACTCAACCCAATTACAATTCATAGTGGATTTTACAAGACAAAATTAAGGCTCGGGCCCAAAACTATTCTGAAAACCCTAGATCTAAAACTAGAGAACCTAGATAGATCTGCCGCCGCCGATGGTACTGCAAACTCGCTGGAAAGTAATCGCCGGCGACCCGGCGGCGGCTCTGAGACAGCAAACAAAGGATCTACAATGCTATCCACTCCAGATTCTGCTTTGAACGGAAGGAAGATGATGATCGGCTTTTTAAATCATCACGACGGAAAAAGAGAGAAATGGGTAGGTTTCCGGAGGCTCCTGGGGGCGAGTCGTCTTCCAACCGGAAATGTTCGGTGGCATCTTCGAAGGCTGCGGTCCCTACACCTCCTCCGAGAGACAACTGCTTCACTTCCCGTTTGAAAGGCGACCCAAGGCTCTTCCTCGAGTTCTATTAACTCTTTCGCCGCCGACTTCCAAGCCCCTAGCCGCGGTAAATCCGGCCGAGAACCACCACCTAGAAGCAGCTACGTCCTCCACTGAAACTGTCGTGAACCAGGATAAAAGGCGAGTCTAAGAAGCTTTAAAACTATGGGAGAGAAGAAGAAGGGCGACTTCACCGGCGTTGGTTCTCGCCGACGAAGCCGGGGGCCACGGTGCACGGGAGTGTGGTCGAGACGACGGTGAGAGCTCGCTTCCTCCGACGCCGACCGCAGGTCCCGGTGAAGATCTAAATCTAGAACTGCTTTGGGAGAGTCGGGTGAGAGAGAGTGGAAGAGAGAGTCAGTGCAGCTAGATCTGCGTGTGATTATTTTATAAAAGTTTTGTATTTAGCTATTTTTCGTTACGTGGATGATGAATGTGAATTGTTCATGTGAATGATATTTGTTTATGTGAATGATGAATGATTTTTATGAACGGTAAGTTGTCTGTGTGAACGATGAATGGTTCATATGAATGAACAAAAATAACTATTTTCCTAATTAAAAATAAAAGTACATATTTCCCAAATTAAAAAAAATACTCAATATACAAAATTACTATAAAAAATGACTAACCAATTTAGGACTACATTTAAAAATAAACAAAAGTACGCTTTTTTGCATGGTTACTTGGTTAGTCACAAACAAACTAACATTTTGACTACGGCCTTGTTCTTCTTTCCATCAGTGCCTACACAAAAATAGAAGAAAATAAAAATATAAAATTGAAAAGAGTTGCTCATATTTTAAAAAGGAGTCGTCGTCTTTGTTATCTTAATCTCCGTAACCGTCGCTTCAAATTTCAGTGATCTCCTTTTTGTAGTTTGCGACTGTTTTTCTTTCTCGTGGTGTTTCTCTTTCACCATTGTTTTACTTCTTGTGCGTCGTTTTGTTTCATCATTTAGTATTAATACTGTCGTTTGATTATGTCGCAAAGACGATGGCAGCAACGCTTCTCCAAATAAGCTCTACATAAAATCGCATAAAAAAACTTTTTAAATGTTACTTTGTAGCATTTTTAAGTTTTGACAAAGAAAAACTTTGAAAGTAGCAGCTGCCTTACACGTCTGTCTTTTCTACCATTTTTTCAAATGAAAAAGCTAACGCCGATTTTTTTATTGTAAAAAATTAAATATTATAATAAAAATTCAAAAAATTAAAAAAAATCATAAAAAATTTCAAAATAATTATTAAAAAATTCAGAAAATCTTAAAAAGTAAAATAATTCATCAACATAATTTTAAAAAAAAACTAAAAATATTATAATAAAAATTTCAAAAATTTATAAAAAATCATAAAAATTTCAAAAAAATATAAAAATTTCAAAATCCTAAAAAAATAAAATAATTCATTAATTTAATTTAAAAAAAATAAATTCATATATAATCGATTCTGATTGAGTGGGTGTGAAGAAAGAGAGAAAAAACATTTAAAAGTTTCATATTTGTGTAAAGAAAAAACTGCTCATCTTTTTCTATTCTCAGAGGAACATGTTATAATTTTTTGTTGGTTGGTTTTTTGTAGTTCACCATAATTTCGATGATGATTTTATAATTACATGAAATATCGATATAAATTCCATAATAGCACTACATACATCTTTTAAATATTAAAAACTAAGATTTGACAAACACTATGTGCATGCCACCTTCAGGGTTTTCCATGCGATTTTTTTAAAAAAATTAAAATTCAGGGTTATAGTGGTAGTGGTTTTTTGTCAAAGTTAAAAGTGTTAGAAAGTGACATTCTAAAAGTTTTTTATGTGATTTTCCCTTACTTTTTATTATAAACTTTCATTAGTCTTACATAGTTATATTTAAATAACTAATTTGAAAAGAAAATAAAAATAAAAATTGCATATATGAATCTTTTATTTGAGAAATTAATTAAATTTTCTTAGTATATTAATATTAAAATATTTTAATAGCATAACTGATCAACTCATAAAAACTTAAATATTCAGCAAACATATTATATATATAGGGAAGTAGTCTTGGCCTAATGGTATTCATAAGTCCATATGAGGCAGGTAGCACTACCCCACCAGGGATCGAGTCAACGTGCCTACGATATTGTAAGAATTTCCTGCAATTTTACAGGAACTGGTTTTTGGACCGATCTGTTGTGGCCCATATGATCACAATAATTTGATAATTTTTGAATTCGCCTTCTATAATTCGTATATATGTATAAAATATTCAGTAACTTTGAAATATAATAATGCGATATAACTTTGAAAATTTCCAAAAAAATTTGCATAAAAAAGTCGCAAATTGGTAACAAAAAGTGTTTTGCGACTACTTCTAAAAATAAAATAAAATTACTTATTTTTGCTTGGTTAGTCACAGTGTTTGCAACTATGTTGTGATTACATAGTGTTTTTTGTTCTGAACCTGCATTAGTCTTCACTCTTCAGTCACATTTTGAATAACTAATTTTAAAAATATATACTATAAAAATAAATACTAAAAGTATGAATCTTTTATTTGAGAAAACAATTAAATTTTCTCAATATATTAATATGAAAATAGCATTCAATAGCATAACTTTATTAAGTCATAAGAACTTAGAATTTCAACATCTTATACATTTATAAATTAGATTTGAACAAATAACATAAATTTTACACTGATAAATTATTAATTCATCTTCTATTATATGTATATATGTATAATATGACCATTAACTTTGAAACCTAATTATGCAATGTAACTTTGAAAATGCCCATTTTTGTTTATGCAAGATAGTCGCAAATTGGTCCCAAAAAAATGACCAATATACAAGTAATAATAAAAATAAAAGAAGATGCCCGAATAACTCTCATTTGGGAAAAATTACAAACTTTTTCAGTAACAGATTTCGTTTAGAAATAATTTAACTAAACATAATCTAAAAAAGATATATCTGAAAGCGGGAGTACTAAAACTATGAAGGATAATTCTTCAATCTAGAGGTGAAGAGCCCCTTTTATCCTAATCTTTTTGGCTTTAAAGATGTGTGGGAGATAATAACAGAAGTCTGAATTAAGTACAGTCTTCTTCCCCTGATACAATTATGTTAACAGCAGAAAGTACAAAAGAAATTCCGTACGTAAAACCAAAACCAAAAAAAAAACGAAAAGATTAGTTAAGGGAAATGGGCTTGAAGAAAGCCTCAAACCCATGCCCCAATGACACAAGCAGAAGGAGCCTTCAGGTGGCTTCGAAACCCTAGTCGTCGTCAATGTGTTACTTCACCATTGACACCCTACTTTACAAAACATCCTCAACAACTTGCCCCTTGACTCAATCCCAACACCCAACAAAGCACCGTTTATAGGAAACAGTTGCCCTAATATTGGAAGAGATTATGATACTTTCCTAATTCTACATATTGTATATTGTTATTGTTACACCCCCGTCCTAGGCTATTCACAACGTACAATGGTCTCTTGGAAAAACGCGATTCCGGACCTATCGTCACGTGTAACTAACCCTTTTGGGAACATGAGTAAGCGGATCATCTGACCTTTCAGCTTCCGGAAGCAAGATCAGAGATCCTAGCCGCAGTACAGATAAAACATGTCCCTTGAAATTCCCGCCAATAACTAACATAACTGTCACTCTGTCTGGTCAACCTGTAACGATGAGAGAAAAAGAGAACGAAGGGGTGGGGGAATGAGTAATTTAGATTACCCAGGAGGACACACTCTTGAAATAACTATGATACTAACCCCATACGCATATTACTTAGTCCTAAATAAGCACACGAACAAATGAGCACCTATTGTACTCGACAAAACAAGTTTCCTAACGAGGTAAGTGTTCGCCCACCGGCACATCTCACTTGGAGACTGTGACGCTTTCGTAGTTCCGGCATGAGTGCCCGGCCACACCGCCATGGTTGACAGCCCCTCTTGGACCCATGACGCTTTTACAGTTTAACGACTATTAGCGACTCCGGCCTCGGAAGGCTTTATCGTCCCTTCCCGACGTAGTGACCCATCGGTCTGAGTTGGCCAGCGGGTACCGGTCACCAACCGATTCCCGGCTCATTGCACACTATGAGGCGGTCTTGACTCGCTTCAAGTGCAAAAACACCGCAATGGTTATTTCCCGTAAACATCAAAACCAGGCATCGACCTTACTCAATATCGACTGCATCTACAAAACCGATGTTCCGGTAGCTCAAGCTCATCGCACCACCTTAGAACAACACCACAGTTGCGGTTCCATTCCACCTCAGATGCCTTGGTATCACATTTATACCTCTGCACTTCTCTATAACTGTGGTGCCACGGTCTGTTAAACCGTTACTGATGGCCGACCCTAGAGCTTGGGCGTATACAACTAGACTCTCACACATACTCATCTCATCGGTTTATGCAATCATTATTCTTATCGTAATTCTCAATCAATGCCATATTAACCTAAAGTAATTAATATTGACTCTCTATATTAGACCATCACAAACAGGACTTCACAGATTCTTAGACTGACTATCAATCATACAATTTACAGAATAACTTTCCATTATGGGTATAACGATATCATAAAAATAGAGCGTTTAATCCTAACTACCGTACTCATAAAGTTCTAAGCAACCTACGAAAAGAGAAAGACATCACAGCAGCAGCAAAGACAGGAATATGTTCTCACCTTGGCCTTAGCTGGAAGACGAGCTTCACGATTGGATGAAGATATGAAAATAATGACATGAATCCTCTAGATTTTTAAGTTGGCTCTAACTAATTTAAATGATTGAACAATCATTTAAATAAAGGAAATAATTCATTATTCAACTCATGGATTAATTAATCAACTTATAAAGTTAATTCAACTAATCCACAAATAAATAATAAATTAGGAAATAGGAAGATAGATTTTAAAACCAGAATAATTAACCATACGAAATTAAATACTTAAATCCAAAATAAAATAAAATAACTAATTATCCTTAATAATTAATTATTAAAAATCCTAAAATAATATTTAAATACAAAATAAAAATTAAATAATTAATTATCTTTATTAATTAATTATTAAAATCCAAAAATAAATAAAATAGAATATTAAAATCCAAAATAATAGTTTATAATAAAATAATTAATTATCTTCAATAATAATTATTAAAATCCAAAATAAATAAATAAATAAAAATAAAAGTTTAGAAATAAAATACTTAATTATCTTAAATAACTAAATATTTAATATACGAAAACCAAATGAATAAATTTGAAATAAAATTTTAAAATAAAAATATTTAATTATTAAATCCGAAAAAAATAAATAAAATAAATAAAATAACTAATTATATTTAATAATTAATTAATAAATCCGAAATTAAATAAATCATAATTTTTAAATTAAAATAATTAAATAAATAAATATGTAAAATAATAATTATTTGAAAATAAAATAAATAATAATATTATTAAAAGGGAAAACAACAGGGACATAAACGATTTAAGAACATGAGGATCAAATCAGAGATTTTTACCTCCTTTGATTGAAGAAGAAGGTAAAAGGAAGATTGATCTTTGAGAGAAAATGAAACAGCACGAAAAGGAGGATTCTGAGAGCATCAGAAGTCCGATCGAAGATTTGAGACAACGGTTGGATTCAGAAGAACAAGACGGTCAGGATGGTGGTAGAGATGATGCATTCCGACCAGTGTAGCGGCGGCAATCGGCGGTCAAAGGTGGCAGCGAATCTTTCGACGGGAGGTGCGGATGCGTCTCAAGGTTGTTGACGACAAGGGAGAGAGAAAACAGATCTGGATATGGAACTTTAACCTCAAATCTATGGTACGTCAGACGTCGGAATGAAATTCCAAGACCACCGTAGATCTCAGAACGTTGAGACGAGTCTGATAGCGGTAGCGGTGCATCGATTAGAGATATTTGAGAAATATCCCTGAATATGATCTTTCGATCTGATTCTCTCTTTTCCTTATCAGAAAGAGGAGTTCTGGAATTTTGGTGTGAGTTTCAGGAATGAATATGAGCCTCTATTTATAGGGGTTCAGGAAAGTATATGGAGAGAATAATATCTCCAACAGACAGAATATTCTCTCCAACAACTGAAATAATATCTATAGATAATAGGGATAATAATAATATATTTGATTAAATATCATATATTATCTTTCTCCACATAATATCTTTCAGATAATAGAATTAAATTTCCACAAAATATTTTATGGAAGTTTCGAGATCTTTTTATGCAATTAATTTCATTTTCCGAAATTTAAAATTGCCCCGGTTTTCCAGGATTGGGATGTAACAATTATGATATGATTGGCTAATCTCTTAGGGTTATGTTTTAGAAGCTTGTATATAAACTAAACATTATTGGCTGAATAGAACGGCTGATATTTCATCGAACAAACTTTGTCATGGTATTGGAGCACGAAAACTGAGATTTTATTTGCCCTCACAAGCTAATCTCACGATCGATCGATATTCCTTCTTCTCTTCCTATTTTGATCCTTCCTCTTGGCATCACACCAATATCTTTCTCGGTCACTTTCTTCAATCAAGCAAAATTCTTTAACGATTTTCGCTCCTACGCACAAGCTATTTCGTCGTATGACCTAACGGCTAACGACAATCCTGGAGCAGTGATATCTAACCCGCTTCTCACAAGATCAAACTACGACGAATGGGCACTCAACCTCTGAATTGCTCTTAGCTCTCGCGAGAAATTCAGTTTCCTCAATGGATCAATCCTGAAACCAGTTGAAACCTCTCCCGAATACAAAGAGTAGATCGCTAATAATCACCTTTTAGTAGGATGGATCAAACAAACCATCGATCCAAAGTTGCGCTCTACCATCTGCACACACGAGATAGCAAAGGACTTATGGGAATTCATTAAGAAAATGTTCTCACTCAAAAGTGGTGCCCATTTACAACAACTTCGAAATTATGTATAGACAAAATGGCTCCATTGTTGATGAGTACTTCGACCGCCTTATGATATTACTCGATTTTAACATTTTATAGTAAGCATTTATACTTTCTATTCAACGTTATCCGGGATTTTCTCTAAAAAATTGGTATGTTTTACAGGTTTCTAGGTGTTCAGGACGTTTTGGATGAAAATTGGCATATTTTGATGCAAAATCCGGTAGAAAGGTCCGAAGTTTTCTAACTTTTTAGGATGCTCAAACCGATGGATGGAGCTGAAATTTTGACACAAGATAGCCATGTGAGTTAGATTTTATATAGAAGTGGTTTTAAGCTGATCCATCTATAAAATCAAGAGTTATGGCGATTTTACTGAATACTGGTCAAGCTGGCTCACAAAAGAAGCAGGTGAAAGCCAGCTCGATCGGTCCAAGCCAGATCGATCGGTCCAAACTCTCTAGAAAAATATGAAAAATCAGACCGATCGGTGCAGCCTCGGACCGATCGATCCAGACCAACCCGGAGCACCCTGACCAATCAATATAGCCCCAGACCGATCAATCCAGCCTCTTGCGAGACATTTGGAGAATTTCCATTATTTTGCACATGTGTCCTCAAACCTATCTAGTTTTCCTATTTTATTATTTTCTATTTTGAACTATAAAAGCCTTGTGGCTTAGTTTTATTTTATTCTACGCTTTTATAACTTTAGAGACGAATTTTGAATCTTGTATTTGGAGAAGAAATTTTGAACTCTGATCTTTTTTAATATATCAGTTTTATTATATTGCAATCATGTGTTCTTCTATAATATTGAATTATTTATGCTTTGCAATGTCTGAGTAGTTCACTTGTTAGGTTTTAGGGTTTCTCAGGAAAACTAGATTTGATTGTTAGATTTATCATAAGGGGATTGAATTTGTTAGGTTCTCAGTCTAGATTTGATATTGATGCATGAATTAGAGTAGCTAATTAGTTCATTGAAATTAGATTGATAAACACAAAGGGATTTGCTTAGAAATCTGACATAATCTAGATGAGTAAGTGTCTTTGCTTGCGGGAGTATTGTCTTAGGGGCTTATGAACTTATCAAATCTGAACTGTAATGTATGTTTGGATTATATGAATATGGCGGGAGTTTGTCTTTAGTAATTCGAACATAGGGATTAATACTTCGGGATGAGATTAATCTAGTTTATGTCTTTTGAGTTGAGAACTATTTAAAAAAAATATATATATACTTGCATGATAATTATGGGAGCGTAAATTGACTCGGGTCAATTTACTGGGACCCGGGTCAGCTCGCGAGTGGACTACAAGCGAAAAGCCACCCAACAACGATTCTCGACGACACTCCGAAGAGTAGTCACGATGACTATGTACGATGAGTCGCGACCGCGCGCCGAAGAGTGGCCACGACAACCACGCGACGGTGAGTCGCGAAAACACTCTAGAAAGTAGTCGCGACAACACTCTGGAGAGTAGTCGCAACGACTATGTACGGTGAGTCGTGACGGCACACAGAAGAGTGGCCATGACGACCACACAACGGTGAGTCGCGACGGTGCTCTGGAGCGTAGTCGCGACAAGTGTTCACTCAAAGCCCACGAGGGGGAGAGACCAACACTCTGGAGAGTAGTCGCGATGAATATGTACGGTGAGTCGTGACGGCGCACCAAAAAGTGGCCACGACGACCACGCGATGGTGAGTCGCGATGGTGCTCTGGAGGGTAGTCGCGATGAGTGTTCACTCAAATCCCACGAGGGGGAGAGACCAGTAATGGGCTGGCGCAGCCCATTGCGAACATTACCCTTAGTGGGCCAACTCGATCCATCAATAAGCCTAGAGCGGAGCCTCCTAAAAGAGTCACGAGTGAGAGTCAAAGGGGAGGTGGCGCGAAGTTGAAAAGACGTAATGATGGATCGGGACATTAAAGGAGGCATTGAATGTGTGAGATACTGAAGGAGCCTCGTGGAGAGCCCTATAAGTAGTGACCACGATGGTCCGGAAAATGACCAAAAATCCTTTGTAAAACCTAGCTCATTCTTGAGAAACTTGTAAACTCTTGAGAGATATTGTAATCAAACACTTATTCTAATAAAAATACACATTCGATTCATACATTTTAATCGATTTGGGTGTGAGGGAGATTATGCTCTCACAATAATATGACCTTTAAACCTGGCTACATGTGGATTGCCTAATGCCTAGCGCCTTTTATTATTAATTAACCTTAATTTTAATTTACTTTTATATGATTTATTCAAGTTACAATCACTTTTATTCATGTCTTAGCTTAATTTGAAATTGAACTGAAAGTTGTGTTGTCTGGTCTCTGTGGATTCGACCCTTTTACTGTGCTATAGGGATATGTCTCTGCATTATAGTTTTAGGATTTAAATTCTAAGTCTATCACCTTACGAATATATAGGATGGCATATTCGAATGTATGGTGGTGAAACGATGCACGTGTGGTCGCTGCACATGTGACCTTAACACTGCTCGGGACAAAGAAACCAAGACTCTAATTTGCGCAATCACTCCATTACTAGATCTTGGTAGGATATACCAAATACTGGCGCAAAACAAAACGTTACAATCTAATGTAACAAGTAAGCACACTGTTATGAATTTCGCGTTATAAATGACTTCCCAACAACACGTTCTAGCTTCGTACTCTCGCCAATCCAACTAAGTTGCACCAACTTTCAACAAAGACCCTTCCCGTAAGTGTTCGGCATGTGGACGTATGGGTCATGATACCTCAAGATGCTTCAAAGTGATAGGATATCCCGAATGGTGGGGTGAAAGGCCACGTACCAAGCTTCCACGAGCTGCACCAACACCGAAACCTCGACAAAAAAATCCAAGAGAAAACAGTTCTCAAGTGGTAAATGTGAATTATGTTGTTCGTGGCTCATCAAGCGATCTTACGGATCGTGATAGGCAAGGCCTCATGGGCATCTCAGATGATCAATGGAACCTAATTCAAAAGGTTATCAACGGTGGCAAGACGAGCAATCATCTAAGTGGTAAGAACGCAAAACCTATTTGCATATTAGACACTAGAGCAACCCATCATATGACTAGTTCTTACGAGCTATTCAATGACATTTAAGACGTTACTCCGGTCTCGGTTCTACTACTAGCCCGTGAAAACGTGATCTCTTCACAATAAAGCCTTGTTCATCGCTCTCCCACTGTCACTTTGTCTAATGTCTACTATATAGACGACTTTCATATGAATCTTCTATATTTTGGATAGTTTGTTATGGACAACTATGTTTTTGGACATATTACTGATAAGTTGATGGTTTTACATGACCGTACAACGAGGACGCTGATTAGAGCGGGTGAAAGAGAGGGAGAGGGGCTGTACTGGTTTCGTGAGATGCAGAGTTTGAGCACTTGTCAGATAAAAGTCTCGGATGAAGCCTCTTTGATGCAAAAGCGTTTGGGACATCCATCATCTCGTGTCACTGGAATAGTTCTAGGAATGAACGATGTTACTAAGAGTTCTTTGTCTCAGAATTGTGATGTGTGCCTTCGCGCCAAACAAACTCGACATTCATTTCTAGAAAGTTTGAATAATGCAAAAGCTCTATTTGATTTGATACAGGTTTATTTATGGGGATCATATCGAACAACGGCATTTTGCGGATCTTAATACTTATTGACCATAGTAGATGACTATTCAAGAGATGTGTGGCTCTACTTACTAGTCGAAAAGTCTCAAGTCTCCAAAATGACCCATGAATATCTCGCCAGGATCGAACTACAATTTTCGAAAAGGGTCAAAACAATTCATCCTCATAATGGCACCGAGTTCTTGGCTTTAACACCATTCTTCAAACAAAGTGGCATCATACATGAAACATATTGTGCCTACACACCTCAACAAAATGGTCGGGTTGAGCGCAAACATCAGCATATCCTCAATATCGCCCGAGGTCGTTTTCAAGCTAACTTACCTATCAAATTTTGGGAAGAATGTAGCATGACGGTTAAATATATGATCAGCTGGACTCCATCTTCGGTTCTAAAAGGCTTAACTCCATTTGAGAAGTTATATGGGAAGCCACCATCCTATCAACATCTCCGGGTATTCGGTTGCTCGGCTTATGCACACAACACGAATCATAAGGGAGATAAGTTCGCTTCGGGAAGTCGATGATGTATTTTCATTTGGTATCCATATGGCAAGAAATGATGGCAACTATATTATTTAGAGCACAAGGTCTTCTTTGTCTCTAGATATGTCGTTTTTAACGAAACTGAGTTTCTTTACAACGATATCGAACATATTATCACACCATTAGAGCATGATAATACATCTCTTGTATATGGTATTGTCACTGTCGATGAGGACTATGTTCAGCCTACACCACAACCTCCTATCTTGCCTCACCTGGGATTAGACAATGAGACTCATCATGTTCCTGAGAATGTCACACCGCATATACCACCAGCATCATTAGAAGCAATCATCGAATCTGATAACTCGCCTGCACCATTACCAGAAACACAACAAATCCAGTCACGCCGCCAGAGACTACCAAACTCTAGGCTCTAAGACTACATCGTCGGTACAACTCAAGCTACACCCTTTCAGTCTCTCTCTCAAACTCATCTTCCAAACAACAACCCTCATGTTCGCTTTATACTCTCCTCAATTATGTTAATTTGGACAGGTTTTCAGCTCCACACCGTTGCTACATGAGTCAACTAACAAATACATGTGATCCATGATCGTTCAAAGAGGCTATGTTGCATGATGTATGGAGGAAAGCAATGGAAAATGAGATTGATGCTTTGCACCGAAGCAAAACATGGGACTTGATCTACTTGCCGCCGGGTAAGAAAGCATTAGGGACGAAGTGGGTATTCACAACAAACCTAAGTCGGATGGAACCATAGAGAGGCATAAAGCGAGACTAGTTGGTCTTGGGAACCATCAGAAAGCTGGTGTTGACTACACCAACACATTCTCTCCGGTTGCTAAGATGACAACAATGCATATGTTTCTTGACTTTGCCGCCAAATATGCTCATGAGATACATCAAATGGATGTTCACAATTCTTTCTTACACGATAATATACATGATGAGGTGTATATCAAGATACCGCAAGGCTTCTCTTCTCCAACAGAAATACGAGTATGTTGTCTTCGAAAGTCTCTATACATCCTCAAAAAGCGCCGAGATGCTAGTTTTCTAAGCTTGTTGATGCCCTCTTACAGTATGGCTTTCGTCAGACACGAGCAAATTCATCTCTTCACTTGAAAGGCTGGTGCGATTCGGATTGGGCAGCATGTCCCTTAACACGCCTGTCACTTACAGGTTGGTTTGTTCAATGTGGTGATTCACTTATCTCTTGGAAAACCAAGAATTAGAATATAGTCTCATGTTCTTCAACTGATGTTTTTCTTCACAACAAGTATAGTCTTCGCATCTTTATCTATGTTGATGATTTGATAATCTCTGGAGACTCAACACAAGAAATCCAAAAGTTTAAAGATTACTTGTCCACTTGTTTTCACATGAAAGACCTTGGTACACTTAAATATTTATTGGGATTGGAAGTGGCTAGAAATAAGGATAGAATTTACTTATGCCAAAAGAAGTATGCAACTAATATTGTTCAAGATTATAGTCTTCTCATATATAAGCATGCGGGATCTCCCATTGATCTTCTGGTCAACGACTCACAGATCCACAAACTTATCGACGTATAGTCGGCAGACTCATTTACCTTCTCGCGACTAGACCTAATTTGACTTATGTCGTGCATATACTATCTCAGTTTATGCAAAATCCAGTTCAAGAACATTGGAATGCTGCTCAAAAGGTGTTACAATATCTTAAAAGTACATTAGGTCAAGGTATCTTGTTTCAAGCAAATTCATCTTTTCACCTGACAGGCTGGTGCGATTCGGATTGGACAGCATGTCCCTTAACACGCTGGTCACTTACATATTGGTTTGTTCAATGTGGTGATTCACTGATCTCTTGGAAAACCAAGAAGTAGAACATAGTATCATGTTCTTCAACAAAAGCAAAATACCGCGCAATAAAAGCTGTAACTAAGGAACTCAAGTGGATCAAGCAGCTTCTACAAGACCTCGGCTATAAACACCATGAGTCGGTGTCTATAAGTGTGATAGTAAATCCGCTATTCACATAAGTGTCAACCCAGTTTTCCATGAGCAAGCGAAATATCTTGAAGTAGATTGCCATTTTGTCCGCGACAAAATCATCGATGGAGTTGTCACACCGAGTCATGTTACAACGAAGGAACAACTTGCTGATCTACTCACCAAGGCTCTTGGACACTTGGAGTTCAACAATTTTCAATTCAAGATGGGCTTTCAGAACCTACATGTTCCACCTTGAGGAGGAGAGGGGGGTATTGGAGGAGATTAAGATATTTTCCTAATTGTACATATTGTATATTGTTATGATATGATTGGCTAATCTCTTAGGGTTATGTTTTAGAAGCTTGTATATAACCTAAACATTATTGATTGAATAGAACGGTTGATATTTCATCGAACAAACTTTGTCACCTAACTTCTTGCCATCAAGAAACCGGATCCAACACCATGAACGAATCCCCTCCAACCATACCAGTAACCTGAACCGCCAAGGACCACTGCTGAGACTGCTTAGGTGATACATGCAATCGAGAGCCCTACATATTTTTCCTTTGAAAGTCGACCGCCACTGTTGCCAAGTCCAAAATCTATATCACATCTCCCACAAGGACATGCTAGATCTAGGAGCCAAAAGAACATACGGAGCATGGAGCAACCTTTCGGTAGCAAGAAACTGAATCCAAACCCTATAAATGAGTGCTGAAAGTTGGAATAAAAGGTCACCATCATTGCATGTCGATTTTACAAGTACGACAGGGAAGTAGCAAGAAGAGACGAAGAAAAACAAGACGCATGGAGATATAAGAGGGTGTAAGCAGAGAAGGGCGCAAAATCTACACAGAAAAATCAAAAGTGAGAACCTTATTTACATATTCAACGACGTGCCGGCTTCATAAGAATGGTGAAGAAAAGGGTTCACGCTGAAGTGAAGAGAGAATAGAGAGTTTTCTAGAAAAACATGGCTTTAACATTGCCTAAAAGCAGACATCGGATAATAATTCTACGTATTATACTTCCGACCTATTAAATCCACGATTTCGCTTTGACAAAAAAAATCTTTCGATAATTTTCTCTAGTAGAAATTTGTGAAATAAGAAAGAACTTCACAAAATTATAGTAATACTATAATTTTGTAATACTCAAGGGAATAAATGTATATGCGAAAATTATGATTTCTCACCATTTTCTCTTGCAAACGTAAACTCATTCGTACATTGTCTACCACTTGAGCAAATACTTACCTTTTTTTTTCTGCAACTTTATCATAATTCCAAATAGTTAGTGCAATCCTAAGACAACAACGAATCTAAAAGTAGGACTGGCCTCTAGATTTCAGCCAAATGATAATGAAGAATGATATCGGGTGCCTCTTCAATATCGCCATCAGGCTGAGACAAAATCCCATTATAAGAATACAAATTATGAGACATTACATATCCAAAGAGACGATATAGTTCACCTGAAGTAATTGAAGTAAACGCCAAAACAAGTAATCGACGATCATAACTATACAGAATAGCTTCCCTGCCCAAGCTCCACATGATAGGAACCTACATGAATGATATCAACTAATTATTCATTTGTATCGAAGAACAATATCAATTTTGATGGGTCAGGGTATATGTACCGTAATAGACGTTCTACAAGGTTCCTGTTTGAACATTTCAAGGCACGTTCATAGACAATCTCGGTTCTTTTCGCTACATCTTGCCAACTGTAAAGCTTCTTCATCTGCTAGAAACAATCAAATCAAAGCCTTACAAAGTAAAATGATATGTTTTCATTTGGAATTGAAACAGAACTTACTCGATTGTGCATCTCCTCAGGGTTAATACTTGGGAGTATTGATATTGCCTTCTCGATTGCTCTCACCATATCATCTGGATCTGGTTCAGCAAGTACAACCATGTCATCTGGTAGGACCTGCAAACCATGACAAAAAATCTGATTTTATCAATCTGTAAGAATGAAACAAAGGCGAAAGGGCTATTTTAGGAAATGGTACACGCCTCTGGGACACCTCCAACACGAGTACTGACAGTTAATAATCCGCAACTAGCCGCCTCTAAAATAGCTATGCAGAAGGCTTCTGTTAAAGAACTGTAAGAGGATCAAGACTGTAGTAGTAACTGATAAAATACTAATGTAGAGTTATGCGAAAATTAAACAACAAAAAAAATTGTTAGAATCAGCAGACCTGTTTAAGAAAATATGACCAGTGACTAAAACAGAGCGCACCCGAGAATGCGGCACTGCACCCAGCATTTTAACTCTATCTTGTAGAGAATGCTTCTCTCTCATTTCCTCTAGCCGCACATGTTTTGGTCCATCCCCTCCTACTACAAAACGAACCTTTCAAAACAAAAACCCATAAAGTAAGTAAATGCAGATACCAAAGAGAAGAACTTGAAGATTGGCTACTAATGTTTGCTGGAGGTTAAAACTCACATTTGGGTATAAACGGCATACTTCTGGAATGACTTCAACGAGCAAATCCGCACCTTTCCGATAAACCAATCTACTGATGACAACTATCGTGATGACATCAGTACTGGGTCGGACAGTAGCAGGCTTAAACATGGCCGTATCAACAGCATTAGGTATCATGAAAACCTTTGCTGGGGACAATCCGGACCTTAAAACCGTGTTTTCCTTACTTGTGTGTGAAACACAAATCGCCTGGTCTATATCTGCTAAACTGAACTGTAAAACCTTGTTCATGTGTATGCTCCCGGCATCAGAAAAACCGTACAAAGAATGATCTGTGAACACAACTTTATAGCCCATTGTCCGGGCATGCATTAAAGCTTCATGACAAAGTGTAGAGAAAGCTTGATGGCCGTGAACTACTGTTATTTTCTCGCGTCTAAGTATGGTTCGTACAATGGGAAGCGTACCATAAACCGTTGGAAATGTGGTTTGCATAACAAAAGGTCTCCAAGGTACGTAATAGACTTTGAGCCCACCAGTCATGTATCTAACTCCAGACCGATTCCCATAAGCATGTGTCATAACCACCACCTGCAAATCATGGTCCAAGCTCAACCACTCAAACAGGTTTCTGAACTAATGCACAGAAAAATCCTAACACGCTATGTTACATCACTTGACTGCGGCTACTGAAACGATTTAAACTGACCTTGTGTCCGAGCTTTAACAAGCATTGAGACAAATAGTAGATGTGATTCTCCACACCACCAAAGTTCGGGAAGAAGAAATCAGAGACCATTAAAACCCTAAGCTTCGGTTCCGCCATAGAAACTCAGCCACTAGATTTAGAATAGAAGCTCTGAAAATTCAGCTTTATGCATCTGCAATGTCAAAGTACAGACACAATATCTGTGAACTATAACCAACAAAATCCCCAGAACATGAAAGATAAAAGAAAATCAGATAAATAAATAAATAAGAAGGAAAAGGTAATGTCTAAGTTCGAGGGAATCAAGAAAACCTGAAGGCGAACAAAGGAAATGCGATTTTATGAAGAATCTAAACAGAAGTATAGATCAATGGGGCGAAGAGGAAGAAAGAGAGATAACCTATATGAACGGTGACGTTGTGGAGTCAACTACTCTCCTACCCTCAATTTTCATGGCTCAATCTCTATAAAACACATAAATAAACAAATTGTTTATTTAATTATTTTTAATTCTGAAAATTAGAAAAAAACTACAAATTTTGTAGAAAGTAGAATATTTACAAATTAAACCTGGATAAAACCCAATTGTCCGGAATTTGTCCCAACCCAATTAAATTTAAAATGGTTAACTCTTTGACCATTTTAAACCGAAATCAATCGGTTTTTTAATTTAAAAAATTTTAAATAAAATTCAAAATTCGAAATTGACAAACAGTTTAAGTTTACTCAGTTTTGTCGAAGGAAAATTAGAAACCCTAAGTTCTAGTTCTACTCAAAATCGAAAGAGAATTCACTCAAGAATCCTCAAACAATCTCGAATCTCTGAAAATCGAAAAGAAACGCATTGAAGAATGGTAGAAACTAGGCAAGGTGGTAAGAGAAAAGAGAACTCATCCGATGAATCGAAAAATGAGGGAAAGAAATTGAAGAAGCAGATTGTGAAAGTAAAGTTCACGACGACGGGGACCGTAGCCTCAACGACGGAGACCGCATCGGCGAGAGCCGAAGATACGGCAACTCAACACTCAATAGAAGGGATAAATGTCCTTGCTGACGCCGCGGTGTTAACAAGTGAAGGTGGTGAACCAACTGGAATAGTCGAGAACTCGTCTAAGGCAACAATTTCTGAGAAAGAGGTGGAAGAAGGCGAGAAGGGAGAAGAAGAAGAACCAGAAGGCGAAAAGGGAGTAGAAGAAGAGGCGGATGAAGAAGTGGAAGATAGAGATGTTAATTCTAGGACGAACCAGGAGGTCCGATATTCAGCACTCGATGACTCATCCTCCAGTGAAGAGGTAAGAAATTATGTAACTCTGTTATTTGGTAGAAGTACTCTAGGATTACTGAGTAACACTAGCTATAATAGTAGGATAACCGATGATTATTGGATAATACTGAAAAATTGGGAAAATTGATGTTGAGGAATATTAAGTAATACTAGGTTTAATAGTAGGGAAACTATGGATTACTGGATAATACTGAAAAGT
>OVBE01000182.1:0-61441 GCA_900406425.1 Iberis pinnata
TAAAAATACCACCAAAAACTATGTTTATTCCAAAAATACCACACACTCCCAAAAGTTCCAAAATACCACAAAAAATATTATTGTTCCAAAAATACCACAAAATTTGAAATAAGTTTAAAACTGCAAATTTTAAACAATAAAACCATCTTTAAAACTAAACCCTACCCTCTTTAAAACTAAACCCTAAACTCTATTTAGTGAACCCAAATCCAAAATTTTAAATTTTAAACCCTTAAAAATCACGTTTTATGTTTGTGATACTTTTGGAACATTTGAGAGTGTGTGGTATTTTTAGAATTATCGAGAGTGTGTGCTATTTTTGGAATTTGAACTTCTTTTGATGGTGTTTCAAAGAATTCCTCTAAATATTATTATTATTTAAAAAATTACTATTTAAAAAATTAATTTTAAAAAAAAATCGGACCCTAAAATTATCGGTTCAAAGAAGCGACACTAGGGGCGACCCCTGGGATCGCCCCTCATTTCTCACTAAGCCGGCCCTGATACCATTTGTTTTCGCTTCTAGAAAAAGAAAAGAAACGGAGCCTAAAGAATTGGCAAATTGTAACACGAGTTGGTTCATATGCAATGGACAAGTCGAAGATTGGGGAAGAGTGAGATGTTAGTATGCATGAAGGTGTTGTAGTTGTCTCATTAAACTACAACAGTCACATATATAGAGAGATGTACCGTGATCCACTACCAGCATCTCCTAACTATAATACATGAGTATATTGTACGTTTTTATTATATTATATTTAGTTGGGGTCGAAGTTTTAACTTTTCAAGAGTAATACCGTTAAATAGTTCTTCTTCAGATAATCTATATATCTAAACGGTGTAAAACATAACATCATATTTGAATAACAAATAAATAAAAATTTAGTGATTCTTCGTTCGAAAATAGTCGATTTTTAACCTAGATCAACATGACAAATCTTCCTAAATCATTGTCACTTGATTACTATGTTGTACTTATCAAACTACGTTCAAAACCATACTATGTCGGGTTTAGTATCTATTGTTGTCTTTTTATTTTTAATCGACCCTAATAGAATCAGTTTTCTGTTTTTTGTCACGCTAACTTTTGTACTACAATGGATTGGTCCAAGTTCGATCTCTGATTTAATAACAAAGCAACATATGTAACACAACAATTAAGCCACTTGATCATTGTTAAATTAGTTTTCTATTTATTAATATCAAATTCAAGTTTAAAAACGTTCAATTTTACTATATATCGATAAATAAAATTTTATTTAAAACAAACATAAAATTTGTTGATATTACACTATGTATCACTAGTTAATGTACAAATAAAAAATTTAGTAAAGATAACAAAAAGTCTAAACAATAATTACATTATTTCTATTGTCAAAAATATTTTAACTTTCATCTTACGATGTGTAACCAAACAAATTTATAATTTTATATATATATATATATATATATATATATATATCTTCATATATTCAATTGATTTAACTTCATTAAAACTTTCAAAATTAAATCAATAACATTTTAAATGAGATAGATTTATTTCGATATTTATATATCATTTTTTGTCAAAAAAAATTTATAGTCATAACTAAAATATAAAACTTATATGATAATTTTTGTGATATTATAATCTAAAAATATGTTTTTTTTTTAAAATAAAAAAATCTCGCGCATAGTAGGTATTGACTATAGATTTAATTCTTTACATATAAAAACATATATAAAAGACTAAAGTTAAATGGATAGAAGGACTAAGAAATCTACTAAGGAAGGTTGATACGGCGACTGTAAAGACGATTAGGGCTTTCTATTACTTTCCTATTTTGCTTGCCTTTCATGGTAGCTGAGGCCGGCAAATGGCTGTCGTTCAAAGACGTCACCTCCGCCGATCCATCAACATGGAGGGGGCGCAGCTTCGTCGTTGACAAACCGATGGTCCTCACTTGTGTCTTCGTCCGATCTTCGTTCTCTCAACACTTCAAAGCCTTTGTTCACCGCTGCTCAAGGCACAACTTTGGCCGTTATACCGCATGAGCTTCTCTCTGATCCTCAACCTCTATGGAATAGCTTTTTAGTAGGTTACTTCATCGGGGCAGTGCCTCATATCGGGAAGGTTCACGCCACAGTAAACAGGCTGTGGAACCATGATGGCAAATCGCCGAAAATTGATGTCCAATTTATTAAAGAGGACAGTGTTCTCTTTAAGATCGACTCTAAATCTCTCCGTAACAGCATTACTCGGAAAAAATATTGGCATATCTCTGATATTTTACTTGTGGTGCAGGATTGGAACCCATCTCGAATGAACCACAAACCCGATCTCACTACAATGCCGTTGTCAGTTGATTTCCGTATTGTTCCCGACTCCCTTTTCTCCAATGAGGGACTCAAGTTCCTTGGTGACATAGTTGGCGAAGCTCAGAAACTTCATCCCACAACTGAACGTTGTATGTGCTTGGATATAACTCGTGTTATGGTTGTGGTGAACTTCGAGAAAGAGCTCACTGAGGAAATTATACTTACTGATATTGCTCAACTTGTCCTTGTCTCATATCCTTGGCTTCCTATTCGAGGAACCCAATGCCACTCATGGGGTCATAAACCCAATGATTATCCATCTAAAGGAGCAGCAACCAAACATGCCTCACGGGAAAAGGAAGGATCAAACGCATTGCCTAAGCCATCACACATCGTTCCTGCTCATGACTTGCCTGTTGACTCAACAAAGACCACCATAAATTATAAAATTGTCCACTCTCCACCTCATCATAACGCCAATATCCTAGACAACAACCAGCCTTCCCTTCTTTCCGATCCCATCTCTAATTTAGTAGTTGATTTAATTAAAATCACATCACCTGCTCATGTCTATGTCTCTTGTGCAGGTCAATCTACGGATTCATTGGTTAAGCAAGTGCCTTGTCCTCTTTCCAAGGTCTCCTTAATGGATCCGACTCTTGAGATCATTCCACCGTCTAGCTC
The DNA here is from genome assembly GCA_900406425.1 of Iberis pinnata. Classification (NCBI taxonomy): domain Eukaryota; kingdom Viridiplantae; phylum Streptophyta; class Magnoliopsida; order Brassicales; family Brassicaceae; genus Iberis; species Iberis pinnata. The sequence continues at coordinate 2,983 of OVBE01000182.1, forward strand.
GTCCCCCACTCCAAATACCTCTAAAAAAGATCAAAGTACAATACCCGAAGCATCTCACCATTCTGGAACTCACGTAGAGGCCAATCATGATGGATGGGAAACAGTTGTTCGTGGAAACAAAACTAATAACACATCCCCATTGAAGACATTTTCTTCCCCTTCCAACTCCTCTCCTAAATTCTATCCTTCATGTTTTTTTGCATTATCTAATGAAAATGATGATGATGACCAAGGTGATAAAGAAGAAGGGCAAATCTCCGAGTCGGAGAAGGAGGCATCTCAAGCTCGTGAGACAGCCAATTCATCAAAGATCTCACACCGTACCAAGAAAAAGCAAACGATACTAGCACTAGTTTCTCGTAAGTTAGCGAAGCAGGCTCCATTAAAGAAACTGAACCATGTCTCCTCGTGGAGACACTAATGAAATGTCATTATTTTCGTGGAATACCTGAGGCTTTAATCAGCCTTGGAAACATGATATTGTCTGTAATTGGATTCGTTCTACCTCATAGCAGTTTAGGTGTCTATTGGAAACCCGTGTTCAGTCTTCTAATTTCCTTCAAGTTGTGTAATCGGCTCTCCCTGGGTGGGGTGTTCTTCATAACTACTCGACCCATCGGTTGGGTCGTATATGGGTTTTTTGGAAGGAGGGAGTAGTTGTTACTCCCATCCTCATCACTTCTCAACTTATCTCTTTACTTGTTACTCTTTTATCAGGTGAAGTAATTCTAATCTCTTGTGTGTATGCTTCTAACTTTCAGGCTGAGCGAACGCAGTTATGGAAATTGTTGCGTGAAAGTCGCCTTTCCTACGGATCTAGGGCATTCCCATGGATTATCTTCATGGATTTTAATAAATTTCTTGCGGTTTCCGATCATTCAAAAATGGGATTCCGAAACCGTTTAATGGGAAGGAACTAGTTCCAGGAGTTTGTTCATGATTGTGATTTAGCTGATTTGGAGTATGTTGGACCCCGTTTCACCTGGTGGAATCATCAATGTGATAATCCCATAGCAAAAAATCTTGATAGAGCTCTGATAAATGACACATGGTCCTCCTCTTTCCCACGTGCTTATGCCGTTTTCGAAGCAAATGGGGTGTCCGACCATGCCTGCTGCGTTATTCACTTCGCATCCTCTTCCACTACAATCCGTAAGCCTTTCAAGTTTAATAATTTCTGGATTGACGACTCCTTGTTTCTTCCTGTTCTCATGTCCTACTGGGTTTCATCTGCTCCCATTCTCCACTATCGGGTTGCATTGAGGCTCTTATACATGAAGCAAAAGACCCTCAAATTCCATCTTCAGAATCTCAACTCCTCAAACTTTGATGATCTTTCCTCTCGTACTCGGATAGCTTATGATCACCTCCTTCATTGTCGAAATCAGGTTCTTACCAATACCTCAGAAGGTTGGGCAAGAGCAGAAGCGACTGCTGCTCAGGACTGGCGTGCACTTGCATCATGTGAGGAACGTCTTTACCAGCAAAATTCTCGCATCAATTGGCTAGCTCACGGAGACCAGAACACGGCCTTCGTTCATCGTGTGTCCAAAGCCCGAGCTTTGAGGAACACGACTCGTCGACTTCGATTACCTACAGGTGTCACTACCACAGATCATTGTGAAATTAAACTAGCGGTTGTGTCTCACTTCAAGTCCTACATGCAAGCTATGGTTGAAAGCTCACTTATCCCCCCCCCCCCATCAGGATNCAGGATCTAGCTCACCTTCTCTCATTTCGTTGCTCTCCAGAAGCAATCCAAGTACTTGAAGCCCCTGTTTTGGCTACTTAAATACACTCAACTCTTATTTATATGCCATCTAACAAGGCTCCAAGACCTGATGGTTTTACCATGGAGTTTTTCAAGGTTTCCTAGCCTATCATCGGTAATGATTTTGTTATTGCGATTTCATCTTTCTTTTTGTTTGGTTTTCTCCCTTCAGGTATCAATGCCACCCTGGTTGCCCTCATACCAAAAGGCGATGATCCTCAAACAATGAAAGACTATAGGCCCATCTCATGCTATAATGTCATCTACAACGTTATCTCCAAAATCTTAGCCAACCGACTCAAGATTCACCTTCCAGCCGCCATCGAGCCAAATCATAGTGCTTTTGTTCAAAACCATTTACTATTGGAGAATGATCTTGCTGCGATGGAAGTAGTAAAAGACTACCATAAATCAAGCACTTCTTCACGTTCCACTCTTAAGTTGGATATTTCTAAAGCTTTCGATACCGTTAACTTGAATTTTTTAGTGTCGGTTTTGCAGGTTATGGGTTTCCCTGACCGTTTTATTCATTGGATTTATACTTGCCTACCCACAGCTTCATTCTCCATAATGGTAAACGGGGAAGCAGCAGGTTATTTCCCGAGCCGCCGTGGCATTCGCCAAGGCTATGCTCTTTCTCCATATTTATATGTTATTGCTAATAACGTTCTCTTGAATATGCTTAACTATGTGGCGGTTTCAGGCTTAGTTGGCTATCACCCTCACTGTCGTTCCATTGGTCTTACTCATCTTAGTTTTGCAGATGATATTCTTGTCTTCTCCGATGGAAAATTAGAGTAGTTAAAGGGCATTCTCCAAGTCATGGGCCGGTTTGGATCAGCCTCAGGTTTACGTGTCAGTCTAGCTAAATCTTCTATTTTTTTCAGGATCTCCTACCCCGCACCTTCAGCAGTACTTAGACTCTCTGCAGCTCTCAATTGGCTCTCTTCCAGTCCGTTATCTAGGTCTCCCACTCACTACTAAGTCACTAACCGCAGCAGACTATGCACCACTCATAGATTGAGTGCGATATCAGATCACCTCTTGGTTCGCTAAGCTTCTCTCTTTTGCGGGTCATTTACATGATACATCTTATCAACTCGGTTATTTTAAGTACGGTAAATTTTTGGCAATCGGCTTTTCAATTACAAAAGTGCTGTTTACATCATATTAATAGTCTATGTAGCAACTTTCTCTGGTCAGGAATTGCCACTAATCATTCTATGTCCAAGTTGTGTTGGAATGATGTGTGCAGGCCAAAGGCTGAAGGCGGTCTCGGCATTCGACGGTTAGAGGACACATCAACGGTCAATGCTCTGTCTCTCATTTGGCGACTTTTTTCCAGTCCATCCTCACTATGGCGCGCCTGGACCAGGCAATACTTACTCCGTAATATAACGTTCTGGGATGCTCTGATAACAAGCCGTGGATCTTGGATGTGGCAAAAATTACTCAAGCTTCGCCCTCTGGCCTTTCAATTCCTAAGGATGGGAGTTTCAAACGGTTCTAATACTTCCTTTTGGTTTGATTACTGGACTCCTTTTGGTTCTTTGTACTCTCATACAGGTGATGCGGGTATTCGGGAAATGGGTATTCCTCGACATGCAACCGTATTCAGAGCTGTAACCCAGGATCATTGGTCCATTCGTTCATCCAGAGTGCACCATATCTGAGAGCTCCGGGACCGTATTATCTAACTTCCTTGCCCTCAATTGATGATGCCTCCCGATACTCCTCTCGGGCGACAACAAAATGAGGAGTACACAAACAATTTCTCGGCTAAATCCACTTGGAATCTGATTCACATTCAGAGTGAAAGGGTTCCATGGTTTTCTTCGATTTGGTTTCCTCAAGCTATTCCTCGATATGCTTTTATTACCTGGCTTGTTGTGATTGACAGGTTATCTACAGGTGCTAGGATGCGACTTTAGGGTCATATTCAACCTTGCGTTCTTTGTGTAGAACCTGAGGAGTCAAGAGACCATCTGTTTTTTGCTTGCCCATATTCCTACACCGTATGGGAGCCCATAGTCAAGCCGTTGTTATCTCATCGCACTAACCCGTATTGGCTTTTCATCCTCACATCTTTACGGCATGGTTCCCTTTCATATGTTGATCGGACTCTTGCAAAGATGGCTTTTCAAGCTTCGATCTATCATATTTGGTGGGAACGGAACAACCAGATACATGGCAAACCCACCAAGACTCCAACTCAACTTCGCACGGTCACTACACATCTCATTAGGGACAAGATTCAAAGCCTGAATTATGGTCTCGAGTCCAAGCTCTTCTCCTTAGCGCAGCGATGGACCTCTATTCATTGACTATGTTCTGCTCTGAGCAGTTTCTCTCTCTATTTTCTTTGGCCTTCGCTGGGTATGAGGTTTGTATTCTTTTTCCTGTCTCTAGTTTTGTCCCACTAGGTTTTCTAGCGATAGATTTTAATGAGGCATCCTCATACCACATCACAACATGCTTCTTTTTTCTCAGTTATTCCAACAACATTTTCGTTTGTACTCTCACGTAAATATTTTTGGTTATGATATATAAATTTAAAATTCCACCAAAAAAGTTAAATGGATATAAGGACTATGGATTTAAAGGGTGTACCTTCAGTTTTAAATCCCAAGTATATCAAAATATTTGAGCAAGATTCGTAATAACTTCATAAAATTTTCACACCTTCATAAAGAGTTTTTTTAAGTGAAGATTTTGTGCGAATGACCACATCTGAAACATAATATGGCGTAGATGTAGTAGAATATGTGACAATAACAATATTTTATAATTTGGTTACATTATTTTCTCAATAACCGTGAACATACTAAACATTAAGAAGTGCGAACACAATCTATAAGCACATACATTTACATGGCCGGTTCTGAAATTTTTGGGGTTGAAACAAAATTTTTAAATTAAAACTAATATTTCATCTATTTGTTTTTTTGGACAACCAATTTTAGGATCATATATATATATATATAATTTTACATTTTGAAGTCTATAAAATAAAATAACGGACTTATAAAATGTTTGGGCTCTAGACGAATGTTTCATTTGCCTATGCTCGGGATTGGCCCTATACATTTATGATAGTCTTTCTATCAAATTCTATCTATAACACACATCGCATTTATGGGTACGTGGGATTGATATGTCTAAGTAGGTATGAAATCTAAATGACCTTTTTTGGAGATGTTAAAAAGTGGACGTTAGAAAAAAACTCTCTTTTTTATCTGGGTTGTTGCATTTCATTACTAAAAAGCACTGTGCTTTAGAAAGAAGTTAGTACCAGACGGAAGTAGTAAAGCCAAAAGAAAAAAATAACATAATTGTTGAAATATCTCAAAGTTCCAATAAGCAAAGTCAGCATAAAATGGATCAAAGAGCTTAATTAATTGATGTAAGTTTAAGGTTGAGAGAGAGAGAGAGAGAGAGAGAGAGAGAGAGAGAGAGAGAGAGAGAGAGAGAGAGAGAGAGGAGCTCAATGAAAAAGAGTGATTAATGTGAAGAGACAGAAGGTTACAGAACTTTTCTGTCCATTGCAGAAAAGATAGCTTGATGTGAGAGGTGATGAAATCATTTTGTAATCGATTGCTTTATGATTGCTCCTTTCTTTTTTCATTTTCTTTTTCTTCACAAATAGAGAGAGAGAGAGAAAGCAATTAATAATAAATGAAAAAATATTATTAGGTTGGAATTTGTTTTTCCTCTAAAGCTGTTAAAAAGTAGAAGAGGAAAAAAAGTAAATATCCAATAAACAAAGTGCTTTTCCCAAAGCCTTTTTCCCTTTTGTGTTCTCACTTGGAGTATATAAATTATTTGTTGTTTTTTTCTGACAAATTAAAACAAAACATGAAAGATAAAGTCAAGGGAAGAAGAAAGTAAAAGTAAAAACAGAAAGGCTGCAAGATGAAGATGAAATGAAGGTATAATAATTAATGACTAAATGATAATCGGAAGAATGCATGCATTTCATTGTCCTAAACATACATATCACAGTAACTTTATACTACTATCTTTTTTTGAGTCGCTCGTTTCAAACCCCAAACATTTACTTTGCAACAAATTATATATATACTTTGGGAAGATAAAGTATCCAATATGTATATTGAACAAAAAAGTTGACCAACAGGCAACATAAATTAAATTTTATACAGAGACATTTTGAGGAAAAACGGAAGCTGGACTGAGATTTTTGATTTATAAGATGAAGATAAAGTTCGAAGTCAAATACCAAAAGATAATAAACCAACTTGTCAACATTTTATTTTGACTTCTAGTAATTATTACATCCAATGCTTTGTTACCAAACTAGAAATCTAGTCATTCGCTATTTGAATGCATTTTTCTTTTTTAATAGAGTTTAAGTTATTGGATTGGCTCGTTAAAGTTTATAGATTTACATGACCAAAAAAAAATCATCACTAAAAGAACTAGCAAATGAATTTTACAAGTTATTCAACATATTGATAGGTAGTTGAACTATATGACAGTCTTTCATTTGAGAAAATATTAGAACAAAGGAAAAGTATTTAGCTACTTTATAACGTCCATTTATGTTATTAATTTGACTAGTACTAACTGACCCATGCAACCAAGTGGGCTTCAAAATAGTCCTTAATGACCAATAACATCTTTTATGGGCCGTAAGAAAAAATGAGTGCAATAGGCTTATTATCTATGACAAGCTTTCGTTGCATAGTATCAAGTTGGACATATCTTTCCAAGTGTTGCTTGTTTTGCATAAGAGTATTTATGCATTGTATAGAATATCCTGAAGTCACGTTTGTGGCTTTAAGAAAAAAACTAGGTTTTCGTCAAACAGTCTTCATTGTTTTCTTTATCAGTTTTTATTTAGATGTATGATTGTTTTTTAGTCAAAAAGTGACTGATGAATCAACTATGCAAATGGTAAAACAATCGCGTGACCGGTGAATTGGTGGCTTGGTTAGTGAATCACACACTTCAAATAGTAAATCATGAATCATTCATATGAACTGGTGATCATCCACGTGAACTATGCATCATGCACACATGATCTCTGAATCGTAAACGTGACTTGTGATTCGGTCTATGACTCATCTGAGACTGGTGAATCGCGGAAGTTGTTGGTTGAAAGTATGTATCGCTTAGTCTTGGACCACCAATACAAGGCAAGAAAAAGAGAAAATTAGGTAATAGGGTATTATTTTGTTTTTATAATTTGCTAAAAACTTTAAAAAAGTCTATGTGTTTATGTATTTATTTGTTTTGTGAATGAAGAATTGTTTGTCAATGACGAATGTGAATTGTTCGTGTGAATGATAAATTATTTGTATGAATGATGAATGATTTATGTGAATGGTGAATTATTTATGTGAATGGTGAATTATTTATGTGAATGATGAATGGTTTGTGTGAAAGAGCAAAAAATTCCTATCTTTAAAAAAATCTATTTTTCAAATTAAAAAAAATATACATAGTTTCCAAAATAAAAAATACTAAATTTACAAAATTACTCAAAAAACTATAGCTACCAAACTATACATCGATTTTCAAACAATTCTTTTTATCTATAAACTCGTAGTTCAATTAAACATTGTTCTTCCGAAAAGTATTAATTCACCACTCAAGCCATCAAATCTATCATGAAAAACCATGTTATACCCTAGTTATCTACAACCATATCTTTTTATTTTTATTTTGTTTTATCAAGAACAAAATTTTAGCGAAATATTAATTTTTTACGTGTTTACTTGAGACGGTGAACTATTAGGTCATGTACCATTTCCTATAAGACATCTTCAGCAATCTTGTGACGTTTTGAAAAACGATCTATAACCTGCATGACTTTTTGAAAAATCATCCCAAATAGAGGGGCCAAACTCGTTAATGATTCTGGCGTGGGTTGGTTTTGTAGAAGGTTTCACCATAGTTTGAGCAGTCTTATAAGAAGAAAAGAATGGAAATTTTTCTTGTTCATGAGTAAGGCGTTGACAATAACAACATTTCTCTTGGACTTCTCATATCCAACCATACATGATAACAAACTTTGATCTTCGAATGTGATATATCAGGGAGGACACAAACTCTGAGCACATACCAGATCGAAAGACACTTCACACTTACTTGACCTTTTAACAGTGGCGGTCCTGACATTATGTGGGTTTAAACCCAATAAGAAAATGGGGGCTTACTTTAAAAGACAAATTTAAAATAAAACATATGATTCAAATAATCATAAATTTTAAAAAGATAATAGATAAAATAGAAATTCACCAACAAAACAATCTAATTTCGTTGATAAATTTGTCTATTTTTAAAAATTGTTTTTCTCACATTTTTTTCTGCAGAATCATTCATCAAAGTTAGATAGTCAAAGTTCACCAACCATGTCCTTCTCAATTAACAATATACCCAAACTGTTCAGTCTTTCCCCTGACATAGTTGATTGTAAATAAGAGTTAATCAACTTCAACTTAGAAAAAACTCCTTTCTGCAGAAGCGATTGAGACCAGAATCTTTAACTTCACTCTATATGCATTCCATATATTTGGATAACAACCTTCGTGATGTTTTAAATAATTCAGTACCTCAATAGGTTTTGTGATCTCATCTGGTAAAAGATCTCTTAAAACTTTGATCACTAGATGATTTTCATCAATATCTGAATGCTCATCATATTTTAGAGAAGTTTCAAAGGCATGAAGAGAAACTTTTTGCTTTTTTTTTTAGAGATATAATAGAAATTCTTCAATTTTTTAATCCTTTAATGAAGTGAGATCCACCATAATCTTTTTTTCTTTTCTCGACAAAAAAACAAAAATGATTAAAAAATAGGTGACCCAAAAAAAAACTTAATTAGAAATTTTTTTAAATTTGGGGCCTTGAATAATGGGGTCTAAGACTCTTGATTTATTTGCCTTTCCACAAGACCGGTTCTGCCTTTTAACTCTCCCAGTAATAGAAGCCAAAATGTAGTATTGTACCAGAAATTTATTAGAGCAGAATCAAGAGGAGTTTCCATGATATGATGGGCATGTGGATTACACTTAAGGATGTGGTAATAGTGTTAAATTACATAACACAACTCAAACCGAGACAAAAATAATCCACCAAAAAAACTCAAACCTAGAATAAACCCAACTATATGGAAAAAAAAAGCTAAACTCAAATCCTATCCTATAGACTATGGGTTTATCCATGGGTACCTATTTAAAATTTTAATATATATTATATATTCATGAGTACATTTCTCCTACTAGTTAAATTAAATATAGTTTCATATTTTTCCTAAAAATTGATAATAATAGATATTTCGTATTCAAATATTCAAAAAAAAAAAAAAAAAATTAAATATCAAAACTATTGTAGTTAAAGATAAATATAAGTTCACAAAATTTATGTTTTTATGTTAGTTTTTTTTTTTTTGATAAACGGTAAATTTATTAAATAATAAGTTTTTACAGAGCAAAGCAGAGCAAATTTTTCCTAAAGGTTCTAAAAAAAAGAGTAAAAACAGAACCTTTTGAAACAGGGTGAAAAAACTGATTTTTTCCAAGATTAGAAAAAGAAGAAAGCTCCTTTCAAGGGTGATGGTTTGTGAACCACATGGTAAGCATATTTCTAAAGCTTTTACGGTCTAAACGAGCTAGTATTGAGTTCCTTATGCATCTGTCAATGATCTTGAACGTTGTGTCTGCATCTGATTGCGGTTGAGATTCATGAAGTCTTGAATTCCTTTCCTTCCAAATATGATAAAGAGTTGCTTGAATGGCAATGGAGGTTAATTTCTTCTTTTCCTTTTGACGAGGGATAGAGAGGTAGGTGATTATGTCTGTCCAGTGGTGGAAGTGATTTGTTTGTGAGTCAAGTCTTGATAATATGTTGGACCATATAGCTGTTGCAAAACTACATGATCCAAACAAATGGTCTTTGTCTTCGTTAAGATCTTTACAGAGGATGCATAATGGGGAAATATGGATGCCCCAAGAGATAAGTCTACTTTTAGTTGGCAGTCTGTCCAAATTAGCTACCCAGACCAAGAAAGAGTGCTTAGGGGTTGCTCCTTTAAACCAGATTTCCTTTGCCCAAGGTTGAGTCTGTCGTGAAGGTCTTAATTGATCCCATAACAGAGTAGTGGAAAATTCTTTTAAGTGGGAGTTTGGAACCCTCCAGTAGTATGAATCTGCCATGTCTCCTTGGCTAGGCAGTGGTTGAGAGAGAAGCAAGTTTCTAAGCTGCACCAGTGTTGGATTCCGAGTCCTGGCAGTAGGTAAAATCCAATTCCCCTGATGAATACAATGATTTAGCTTGGTATCTATGTGATGTCCTGAAACTTGAGGTCCTGCCTCTCCAAGTCTGTCCCATAAAGAGCCCAATTCATCCTGCATCCAGTTATCAAACCAGAAACTAATATGAGTACCATTACCAATATTGCAGTAGACAAATTTTTTGCTTCATGTCTAATATTTAGAAGTGATTTGCACATCCATGAATCTGAGCTGTTTTGTTCAATAGACCAAAAAGATTTTTCTTTTAATCTTTCACATTTGTTCCATGCGACCAAAAGAGAGCCAGCTTTGGAGAACAACAACCAGATGAGTTTTAAGAGAAGAGTGGTGTTCCATGTTTTCAAATCTCTGAGGCTGAGTCCCCCTTCTTTCTTAGGCAAGCAAACTTCCTTCCAAGAGACTTTAGCTGCTGCTGTTTTTGTGGTATCACCTGCCCATAAAATCCTCATACACATTTTCTGGATCAGATTCAAGCAATTTTAAGGCAATCTAAAAGCAGAGAACCAGAAGTTTAATGTACTATAGATAACTGTTTTAATTAGAAGCAGTCTGCCAGCAAAAGAGAGAGTTCTATTGGCCCAATGCTTAAATTTGCTGGTTAAAGCATCTATTAAAGGATTATGTTAGTTTTGTTATTCTAGTTTTTTGAACAAAATATCAAAAGAATAATATAAAAATAATAAAAACTAAGAGAGAAAATGATCTAATATTAATATATATATATATATATATATATATATATATGATTATAAATAGAAATAAAATGATGTTTTCCGCCAAAATCAAGAAATCACGTTTTCGTGCTAAAACAAAAAAAATCACGTTTTCGCCAAACCCGCAAAACCATATTTTTCCTACCAAAACTATAAAATCATATTTACCCATCAAAAAACACAAATTCATGTTTTTATGCCAAAACCTAAAAATTATGTTTTCTGTCAAAACATAAAATCATACTGAACTGATATTTTTGATTTATAAGATGAAGATAAAGTTCGAAGCCAAATACCAAAAGATAATAAACCAAATTGTCAAGATTTTATTTCTTCACGTACCAAAATTGGATATGTATGCAAACTTTGGTTTTGATTTCTGTCAAATTTTCGGTTTAAATCTTGAATCTAATTCTATAACTTGGCCCATCTAAAACTAAAACTTGAGATTTACATATGGAATAAAGTAAAAGCTGAAACTATCGTAACATCATTTCGAATTATCATATTCAATGCTTTGTTATCTGATCAGCAATTGAATCTAGTCATTTGCTATTTAAATGCTGTTTTTTTTTAATAGAGTTTAAGTTATTGGATTGGTTCCTTGTAGTTCAGAGATTTACATGACCAAAAAAAATCATCACTAAAAGAACTAGCAAATGAATGTTACAAGTTTTTCAACATATCAATAGGTAGTTGAACTATATGACAGTCTTTCATTTGAGAAAATATTAGAACAAAAGAAAAGTATTTAGCTACTTTTATAACGTCCATTTATGTTATTAATTTGACTAGTACTAACTGACCCATGGCTTCAAAATAGTTTGACTATTATGGACCCATCCTTTGTCCTTAGTGACCAATAACATCTTTTATGGGCCTAAGAAAAAATGATGTAATAGGCTTATTATCTAAGACAAGCTTTCGTTGCAGAGTATCAAGTTGGACATATCTTTCGAAGTGTTGCTTGTTTAGCATAAGAGTATTTATGCATTGTATAGAATATCCCGAAGTCACGTTTGTGGCTTTGAAAAAAAAAAACTAGGTTTTCGTCAAACATTCTACATTGTTTTCTTTATCAGTTTTTATTTAGATGTGTGATTGTTATTTAGTCAAAAAGTGACTGATGAATCAACAATCGCTCAAAGAAAAGAATAATGGATTATGCGTTATGACTATAGGACAGTTAACCATCATAAAAAACCCTAATTTGCTCTCGTTTTTCTCTCTTATCCCTAGCGCCGCTTTTGTCGCATCTTGTTTTCGCCGGTGCCGGCGGCTATCTTAGCGCCGGTGCCGGTTTTTTTCTTCTTGTTTCCTTTTTATGCCCTTTCTTCTCTTTCGGTTGGGTTTGTGTAGGTTTTTGGTGAGCTCTTTATCGTTGTGGGTTTCAGATCATTTGTCTTCTCGGTGTGCTTTCTCCACTCGCAACAGTGGAGGTTGGTCTTCGGTCGTCGGCGTGGAGGTTCCTTTATGTACGGCCCTTTCACCTACGTCGGGTTAAATGGCATCGTTTTCAGCAGATTTACATTGTGCATAGTCTTCTCTTCCAGCCGTCGTCGCTAGTTCCGGTCAAGGCTACTAGTTTTGAGCGGTAAGACTCCACCAGGTCTCGTTTTGCTGGCTACGGTCATTAGATCTAGTATTAGTCTTCGGGCTTTGGTTGTGTGTGGTCTTGTCTTTTCTCTTTAGAGGTTTATGATTCAGTGTTGGCTCTGATTAGGTTTCTGGTAGATTTGTGTGGTTGTGGACTGCTGCTTTTGCATTCTGTTTCCGTTTGTATTAGGTTGTGCTAGCCACTCTACTACATCCCTTGCGTTCTTTTGGTTGGTTTTTGTGGCTTGGTTTCATCTTGTCGTTTGGTCGTGGTTTGGCCGGCGTTTGTTTATGTTTCGGTTTTATTGGCTTGTTGCTTAGTTATATCTTATTTGTCGGAGTTTCTGATTTTGGCATCGGGTTTGAGTTTTGCTGAGTGGGGTGCTTTCTCTCGTGGTTGGACCATCGAGATTCTTAGCGATTTCGGTCTTTTGCTAATTCATCTCGGGTTAGTGTCTTTCGCTTGACGTTGCATCGCTCCTTGTCTCTACATTTAAAGATCAGTCCGAGATCTTTCCTATGGTTGGCTTATCTTTTAGGCTTCCAAAGACGTTTCTATACGTTCTCGCCAGTTCCAGAGCTTTTATCAGGTCATAATTTTTTCAGTTTTGACCTTGTCTCTGGAAGAGTCGCCTCGTTCCTTTTCTTTTGAGGTTGTTTTCGATTCATCATAGGAGGATGCGCCAGTAATTGGGGATCTTTGTTTAGTCCCTTTCTTCTGGCTTTGGTCGATCAGATATTCATGTTACCCCAACGTTTAGCTGCTCTTTTAATCCTCGTCATCTTCAGCTTCCAACTAGATGTTTAATTTTTGGTTTCTTAGCCTTTGTTCTCGGTTTGTTTCTGTTCTTGTTTGAGCTTTTGTTTTACGGAGTTTAAATTACTACTAACTTTATTTCCCATAGTCTTGTTTATGTTAGTTGGTATGTAATTTGGTTTCTATATTATAATATTTTAGAGGGAAAAAAAAAAGAATCAACAATCGCGTGACCGGTGAATTGGTCGCTTGGTTAGTGAATCACACACTTCAAATATTCATGAATCATTCTTATGAACTAGTAATCATCCACATGAAGTGAATCATGAACGTGAATTGTGTATTATGCACGTGAACTATAAATCGTGAATGATGAATGGTTCGTGTTAAAGAACAAAAATTACTATTTTTTTTTAAAAAAAACCTAATTTTCAAATTAAAAAATACAAAAGTACATATTTTCAAAAATAAAAAACAAAAATACCAAATTTACAAAATTACTAAAAAACCTAGAGCTACCAAACTATACATCGATTTCAAACATTTTTTATCTATAATCTCGTAGTTCAATAAAACAATGTTCTTTCGGAAAGTGTTAATTCACCACTCAAGCCAATCAAATCCATCATGAAAACGATGTTATACCTCAGTCAGGTATTGATATAATAACAAGTTTGTTAGTTAGGTTAATAACTAACTTTTGTATATAAACCATACTATGTACATTTCACCCTCTCTCTTTCTCTCAAGTTAATATGGTATCAGAGCACTCTCATTTTTCTTGAGAGCCATGAGTGTTCCAATCTCTCAAATCTGAATCTTCTTCTTCATTGATCTGATGATTTGCTTCTTCTTCTTCTTCATTCAGCATATCTGTTTCTTCTTGATTTCGTTATTGTTGACCTAATCTTGTTGCGATTTCACCATTTCCATCGCACAATCATTTTCCGTTATCTTCAATTTCTTTGATTTATCTTCGATTGAGCTTCAATTGAGCTCTAATTTCTTCAGATAATGTCTTATTCAACTCCAGAAACAACTTCCGATTCAGGTTCAAGGCGTTCTACAATGGATCAATACGAGAATCCTTATTTTCTTCACAGTTCGGATCACGTTGGGCTCGTTCTTGTCTCTGATCGTCTAAACACATGTTCTGAATTTCATTCTTGGCATCGTTCTATGAGAATGGCATTAAATATTAGGAATAAGCTAGGCTTTGTACATGGAACTATCCCTAGGCCATTAAAATCTAGTAAAGAATATGGATCTTGGTCTAGATGCAACGATATGGTTACGACATGGTTGATGAATTCTGTATCCAAGAAAATAGGACATAGTTTGTTATTCATAGCTCATGCAGAAGATATTTGGAAAACTTGACATCACACTTTAAACAAGATGATGCACCTCGTGTATTTGAGCTAGAAAACATCTTAACTCAATTTAGCAAGTGGATGTAACAACATATTATATTGAACTTATCACTCTTTGGGAAGAATTTAAGAATTATGTTGAGCTCCTTATATGTACATGTAAGAAATGTACCTGTAATGCAGTTGTTTCGTGGGAAAATCTACAACAGAGAAGTCATGTAACTAAGTTCTTGATGGGGCTTAATGAATCCTATGAGACTACAAGAAGACATATCTTAATGATCAAACCAATTCCTACTATTGAAGATGCCTTCAATATTGTGATTCAAGATGAAAGACAGAAAAGTATCAAACCAGTCACTAAAAGTGACAATGTTGTGTTTCAAAATTCTGGACCTCTACGTACTGTTCCAGCACAAGATTATCAACCACAAGACACTTAAGTATTTGCAGTTCAGGGCAATTATAGACCACGAGCTCCAAGACATGTGTGTACTCATTGTGATATGACAAGATATTTTGTTCAAAAATGTTATAAGCTCCATGGATATCCTCCTGGTTACATTCCTGGTTATAAGACAAATCTAAATCAGTCTCAGAAGAATAATCAACAATTACAACCCCGAGGACAGTTTAACACAGGACCAAGATCAATTACAGTTGCTAATGTGACAACTTATTCTACTACTCAGTATCCAACTACTAATGCTCATGTCACTAATATGAGTCTCAACTCTTTTAGTAATGATCAAGTCCATGCTTTAATTCAACAACTTCAAGCACATGTATCAACTTCATAACTTGCCAATTCATCATCTACTATCACTGAACATGGTGCTATGGCCTTACAATCTACATTGGGTATTATTCATTTTCCATCTACATCTCTTCATTTTGTAAACCAAATTTTAACTTTTCAACACCAATGCTTGTCCACACTCTCCCAAACACTACCACCATATTCCTGGATAATTGACAGTGGTGCTACTAGCCATGTCTACTCTAACTTGGCAATGTTTACATATACAAAATCTGTTTATGGGATAACAATTTCCCTTCCTAATGATACTAGAGTCATCATAACACATATATCACAATTTGTATATCTGATTCATTGACTTTGCATAATGTTCTTCTTGTTCCATCTTTCAAATTTAATCTCATCTATGTTAGTAGTTTGCTTCAAAATGATGATTGTTCAGCATATTTTTACTCAAAATCTTTTTTATTCAGTGGTGTACTCAGGGATTGACGATTGGTAGGGGTAAACTACATCAAACTATATACATATTAGAGCCATCTATTACCCTACCTAAGCATCAATTCTTGGGATATATCAAAGTTGAAGGAGATCTTTGACATAGCCGCCTGGGTCATCCTTCTGCTGAAAAACTAAAACTCTTATATGATTCCTTGTTTCTTTCTTCATTTAGTCTGTCTTCTAAGACTTCTTGTTCCATTTTTCCTTTAGAAAAACATAAGAGATAAACATTTGTTTCCAATAATCATATATCTGCTTCTCCTTTTTCCTTGATTCATCTGGATATTTGGGATCATTTTGCTATAGAATCTATAGAAGGTTATAAGTATTTTTAACTCTTGTTGATGATTCACTTGCACTACTTGGATTTATTTTCGTAAAGAAAAAAGTGAAGCTCCTGATTGTTTTAGATCTTTCATCAAACATGTTCAAACTCAATATAAGTCTGTTATTCAAAAGATTAGGACTGATAATGCTCCTGAGTTGGCTTTCTCTGATATAATTAGACAACATGGAAATTTTCATCAGTTTTCATGTGCATACACTCCTCAACAAAATTCAGTTGTTGAAAGAAAACACCGGCATATTCTCAATGTGGCTAGATCTTTGTTATTTCAATCTCATATTCCCATTGTTTACTAGAGTGATTGTATTAGGACAGCTGTGTTTTTAATCAATATGTTGCCTTCTGTAATTTTGAAATTGAAATCTCCTTATGAGCTTTTGAAAGGAAAGAAACCAGATTATTCTTTTATGAGATCTTTTGGTTGCTTGTGTTATGTTTCCACCTTATTGAAAGATAAGAATAAATTTAGTCGTTGTGCTAACAAATTTATATTTTTGGGCTATTGTTCAGGTTATAAGGGCTATAAAGTTTTACATTTTTACAGTCACATTGTGTCAATCTCTAGAAATGTTGTATGATGTGAAACTGAGTTCCATTTTAAGCATGATTTACAAAATGCAATCGATCATCATATTTTACCAGTTACTATTCCTGATCATAATATCTCTGCTGATTCATCTGATATTTTGGTTGATAATCTTGATTCTGGGTTGCATCATCATTCATCTTCACATACTAACATTGATGATAAAGCTCATATTGATGAACAAAATGTCTCTGCATCTCATGAAGCTTCATTATCCTCTAGTATTTCATCAATATCTCAAGAAAATGTTACCACTAGAGCAGACAACGATTCTATAATCATTGACAGGCCACGTAGACAGGTTAGGAAGCCACATCATTTGTCTGATTACTAGTATTCTCTAACACAATCACAGTCCATTTTTCTCAAACTTCCCACTTCCCCACATACTTTGTCCATTGTTCACAGTTATGACAACCTTTATCCTCATTACCAATATATTGTTCTATCATACTCCACTGAAACATAACCCAAAAATTTTAAACAATTCATAGCATCTAACAAATGGAAATAGGCAATAGATGATGAGTTACATGCTATGGAGCAAAATAAAACTTGGAGTGTTGTTTCTTTACCACCGGGAAAGAATGGGATAGGTTACAAATGAGTTTATGTAATCAAATACAAAGCGGATGGTACATTTGAAAGGTACAAAGCTCGCTTGGTTGCAAAAGGTTTCACACAACAAGAAGGAGTTGATTATTTTGAAACTTTTTCACTAGTTGCAAAATTGGCAAGTGTCAAGCTCATTCTTGGTTTTGCTGCAATTAAAGGATGGAGCTTATGCCAAATGGATGTTTCTAATGCCTTTTTGCATAGCCATCTAGACGAAGAGATATATATGAGTATGCCTCAAGGATGCAATGTCTCTAATGGTGTTTTACCATCAAATCATGTGCGTCTTTTACAAAAATCCCTTTATGGATTGAAGTAGGCTTCAAGGAAATGGAATAGATGCTTTACTAAAGTCTTGTTAGCTGTTGGTTTTAATTAGTCTCAATCTGTTAATCCTCTGTTTGTTAAACAGCTAGATGGTGTCTTTTTTGTTGTGTTAGTCTATGTTGATGACATAATGATTGCAAACAAAAATGATCAGGCTGTTAATCATCTCAAGGGCATTCTCTCTGGAGCTTTCAAGAAAAAAGACCTTGGTCCATTGAAGTTTTTTTCTGGGTTTGGAAATTGCAAGAAAGTCAATTGGGATATCTGTTTCACAACATATATACTGCTTGGACCTCCTAAAGGATATAAGTCTTCTTGACTGTAAGCCTCATAGTGTACCAGTGGATCCAAAATGGGCATTGAGCAAGGAAACATGGACAATATTACCAGATGGTCGTGAGTATAGGGAGATAATAGGCAGGCTGTTATATCTTACTATAACTAGACCTGATATAACCTTTGATGTGCATCGTCTCAGCCAGTTCATATCTGCTCCAACTGAGTTGGGTTAAATGTGCAATCAAATACAAAGCGGATGGTCGTGAGTTGGGTTTATGCCAGTTCAAATATCTAAAATCCAATCCAGGACAAGGCTTATATTACTCTGCATCTTCTGAGTTGTGCTTGAATGGTTTTACGGATGCGGATTGGGCTCAATGTTCTGACACGAGAAGATCAGTTACTGGTTTTTGTATCTTCTTAGGTACTTGTCTTATTACTTGGTAATCAAAAAAGCAGAGGACAGTGAGCCGGAGTAGCACATAAGCATAGTATAGGGCTATGGATCTTACAACCGATGAGATGTTATGGCTTCAGCAACTATTACAAGACTTGCGGATTGATGTTCAGTGCCAGGCTAAGCTTTTTTGTGATAACAAGTCCGCAATGCATCTAGCCAACAACCCCGTCTTCCATGAGAGGACAAAGCATGTGGAGATCGATTGCCATACTATAAGAGATCAAGTGAAGGCTAGTTTTTTAAAAGTCATTCATATTTCAACGGTGAATCAATTAGCCGACATGTTGACAAAGCCACTTCACTCGGGTCCTTATCATTCTATTCTCAATTGGTTGTCCTTGTGAAGCCTTTATGCTCCTCAACAAGTTTCATCACATAAGGCTTAAGAGGGTGTATTGATATAATAACAAGTCTGTTAGTTAGTTAGATAACTAATTTTTGTATATAAACTATACTATGTACATTCCATATGGTTAATGAGAAAATACATTTCATCTCACTCTCTCTTTTTCTCTCAAGTTAATATGAGGCTTGCATATTTACAACCATATATTTTGATTTTTTTTCCATCAAGAACAAAATTTTATCGAAATATTTTTAATGTGTTTACTTGAGACGGTGAACTGTTAGGTCATGTACCATTTCCTATAAGATATCTACAGAAATTTTGTGACGTTTTTGAAAAAGAATCTATAACCTGCATGACTTTTTGAAAAATGATCCCAAATAGAGGGATCGAATTCGTTAATGACTTTGGCTTGGGTTGGTTTTGTAGAAAGGTTCGTCATAGTTTGAACAGTTTTATACAAGACGAGGAAGAAAATAATGGAAGTTTTTCTTGTTCATGAATAAGGCGTTGACAATATCAACATTTCTTTTGGACTTCCTATAGCCACCCATACATGATAAGAAACTTTGATCTTCGAATGTAATACATCAAACAGGACACAAACTCCAAACATATACCGGATCGAAAGACACTTCAATTACTTGACCTTTTAACTCTCCCAACGCAATGACATAAGCCGAAATATAGTAACATTCCAGCAAGTTTCTAGAGCATAACGAAGAGCAGTTTCCATGATATGATGTGCATATGGATTACACCTCGAAATGTTAAAATAGTGTTAAATTACCTAACCTAGCCCAAACCCAGAAAAAACTAACCCACAAAAAATTCGAACCTACAAAAACCCCAACTATATGGGATAAAAAAGCTAAACTCAAAAACTATCCTATGAGATATGGGTTTACCCATGGTTACGTATTTAAAATTTTCTTATAATTTATATATTCATGGGTACATTTCTCCTGCTAATTATATTGAATATAGTTTCTTATTTTCCTAAAAAATTGATAATAATAGATATTCAAAATTTTGTTAAAATTAAATATCAAAACTATTAAAGTTAAAGATAAATATAGTTTCAAAAAATTTATGTTTTTATGTTAATTTTATTATTCTAGTTTTTTAACAAAAAATATTATAAAATATTATAAAAATAATAAAAACTATTTAATGTTTTTTTTTTTTACTTATAAGAGAGAAAATGATCTAATTAATTTATATATATATATATATATATATATATATATAAATAGGAGAAAAATGACGTTTTCTACCAAAATCGAAAAGCCACGTTTTCATGCTAAACCGAAAAAATCACGTTTTTTGCCAAACCCGTAAAACCTTAATTTTCCTACCAAAACCGTAAAATCATAGTTTCCCATCAAAAACACAAAATCATTTTTTGTGCAAAAACAGAAATCACGTTTTCTGTAAAAAAAAAAAAATCATGTTTTTTTAACCAAAATCACAAAATCACGTTTTTAGCCAAAACAACAAAATCATGTTTGGCGGTCAAAACCACGTTTTTCTGTCAAAATAGAAAATTCACATTTTCTGGTCAAGACCGCAAAATCACGTTTTGCCGCCAAACCCTCAAAATTATGTTTTCCACAATAACCGCAATTTCACGTTTTCTCGCCAAAATAAAAAAGTCATGTTTCCTGCCAGAACCGCAAAATAATGTTTTCCCACCAAAACTGCAGAATCACGTTTTCCCACAAAACCAAAGATTTACGTTTTTTTCGTCTAAACAGTAAAATTACGTTTTCCCGCCAAAACCACAAAATCACATTTTTCGCCAAATCCGCAAAATTATGTTTTCCCACCAAACCCACAAAATCATGTTTTCTCGCAATAACCACAAGATCACGTTTTTTAGTCAAAACCACAAAATCTCGTTTTCCCACTAAACCCTCAAATTCACATTTACGCCTAAACTAGAAAATCACGTTTTCCTACAAAAACCGTAAATCATGTTTTCAGAAAAGCATAATAGATTTTACAAAAAATAATTGATTTTGTAGTTTTAGTGAAAAATAATATATAAGTAACACAATCAAAGAAAAAAATAGACTTATGGATAATCCCTTACCCCATTAGGTATACCCTTATGAGTTTTCAAATTAAAAAACCACTCAATTTGGACCTACATTTTTTAAAGAAGGGTAAAACACATACCCATTATTTATGGGTATGGGTAAGCCCATTGACTCTAACTCACTTTTAATATCCTTAATTACACTTATATAAAGATGCAAGGATATGCTAATACAAGAAAGGTGGCTATATTGATGAACAACGATTAAAACACATGAATACTGTCGAGATTTTTATGAAGTAACACAATGTAAGAGTGAAAACGTAGAATAAGACAAGGTTAATGATCCATAAAGCTCTTTGGTGAGGGAGTCTTCACATTATAGACTATATATGTCTTTATTAGATGATGAGAGCACGCAGAGATGGTTGAGACTTAAGATAACATTGGTGAAAAAGTTGGATTCATTATTGACTTAGGTGAACATGAAGTTATGTTGTGTGTTATAATTGAGTCAACGAATAAAAGAAAGTCGTGGTCTTATAATATTGAATCTTTAAGAAGAAATAGACAACAAAATATATTAAACATATGATTTTGTGGAAGTGTGTGTGTGTTGAGATATCTGAAATGGTAGACATATAAGTTTGAATATAGGGAAAATTAGAACAATTGCCATAATATTGAGAGAGTTCACACCAAATACCATAATAATATAACTTTAGATAATATACCATATGTCATTTCTAAGAATATTACTATGTTGCCTTCAATGTATTAAGAGGTTTCTTTTATAAAAAAATGGAACAAATAAGAAATTAAAATAAAGAACCCGATGGACTCTTTGTTTCTTTTTCTTTGTCAAACTGACTCTTTGTTTCTTTATGTTTGTATATTCAAGCAGTAATAACACATAAGAAAATAAACATTTTGTCTTTTTATGTTATATACTAAGTGATAATAAAATTTTGAAAGACCAAATAATGAATTTTTTTAAGCTTTTGTAATTAGGACTTTACGCTTAGAATATCAATGTAACATATAATATATTGTTTATTTGTTCTTGGAAATTATGTTACATATGGTTTGACACACTTGGAGAAGATTATTGCTTAGAACATTTCGTGTGTTTTAATTTAGCTGATATTCAAACATAGCCAAATTAACGTTTCCTCGTCATTAATGTTCTACACGGTATTTCTCAACTTGATGAGTTCTTCCTAAATGTAAAGTTTAATCATCAGTTCTTTAAATAAGAGGCTTCTCATGTAACGCAAAATGAATAATAATATAAAAATCAAATATCATCTAACATTTCCAGTTATAAATGGTAGAAGATTAAAAATACCACCAACAGAACCTCCGGCGACTTCATCAAAAAATTTCTTTGTAACTGCGGCAGGCGAAGAAGTTGTCGTACACAAGAGTGCCGTAATTTTTCCATGAGATATCTTCCACCAAATCGCCCTAACGCTAAGGTCTACAAGAAAAACCGCGAAACGTAAACCAAAACCACTAGTAATTCTGTCTACCAGGATCACGTATCATTGAAACAGCCGTCAGAGACTGTTCCTTGATCCTGTCCACAAGCCTCGGCGAAAATCGTCCATAACATTGCCAGATTCAGATTCATATAATGTCCACCCTCACACCCCCAAATAGTATGTAAAATTAACTCCTCATGTATCTAATTATGTCCACGATTCGCAGTTTTCCACACCACCAAGTGATCTTGTCCACAAGCCTCGACGGAAGTCGTCCATAACATCGCCAAATCTGGATATTGATAATGTCCACCAGCGTAGCCGTAATTCAGATTGACAATAAAATCCTCTCATATATGCTTTTGTCCACGATTCGTAGTTGTCCACACCATCAAGTGATCTTATCTCGATATGTTTTTCACAAGTGTGCACCATATGGAAGATGCCACATGCGCTTTATAAATTGGTTTGCTTTCAAACTATGGAAAAGTTATTACTAGTGATTGTTAAAATTTAATAAGATCATTTTTCTTTCATGCGGTTTTTCTACTTTTTGTCCACTGTTGTATTACTTGTTGTATTTTATGTCCACTAATGTATCATTATCCTTGTACTTTCATTCGTCCAACACAATGTATAACTCGCAGCGAGTGCAACGTAGACAAAAAATAACTACAGATGTTCTGATAGGCCTATTATGTAAATGTTCTGTCCACATAATATTTCTACGTTATGTCCACCAACTATTTTTATCTCGTGGACATACATGATGGTGTTAATGTATGTCCACCAACGCATTTAAATGACGTTATGTCCACTTATTCAGAAATCAAAATTATGTCCATCATTTCAATGTGATGGACAAAATCGATGGTTGTAATTGATGTTCATATTGTAATACCAATAAACATACTTAATTATATATAAAAATGCTACAAAATATATTACATTTTGCTTAATGGAGTTCAAAAGATAGCTCAAACTAATGTCTTCTTCATGTAATTTTCCACCATAAGCTTGCACTATATTTGAAATGAAACTCGTGTATATTTCTTCTTTGCTTAGTAAAAGACATTTAGCATAATTGTCTTTAGCAACTCGAAAATGTCAAGTCCCACATTCTAAACACTCCCACTCACCAACTATTATCATAACATTTTTGTCCATTTAATATCACCTATAGTCATGCACAAATAAGTATCAATTCGAAATCTTAAATGTCACTCAAAATTATTGATCCATTGCTTTGCAAAAAATTGGTCCACAAGACAACATTAACACAATTACGTAACGGACAAGCTAACACAACAAAAAAATTACCAATAATTATTTTTACATGCCCAGTCGTTGGTGGAGAGGAAGCTCAAACAAATTAGAAAGTGTATTAATGGTCACTTTCATCAATTTTAGCTCAAAAAATTTTAAATTATATTTTTTTTACATTTAGCCTTTATTAGGCTGGTCTCGTCACATTTAATACTCTCCTTCCACCAAAAAATACCATCAAAATAAAACAAGAGAAGTGATGACATGTTTGTCTTTTTACTTATACCAAAAGTACAGCCATTATGGTATTTCTAGCAACAAATAGATGATATGATATTTCATATAAAAATAATTGACTTTATGGTAGTTTCAGAAAAATCTCATTGAATATATTACATGGTGGACATATATTTTTGTATGTGGTGGATGAAAAATGGTACATGATGGACATATCTTATGTAAAGTTTATGTATGTTTTCTTTTCTAATATATGGCAAAACATGACAACAATATTTGACAATATTGTGAAGATAAGTGTTCTATAACATAACATCTTCAACATAGCCTAAAACATGTTAAAATTCTTTCGTCAACACACAGACCTATTTTTCAGTGACACTTCATCACACTTTTAAGAAGTCGATGTTGTCTATGAAGTAAATATTTTTCTACGACACATGTAATACTCTAGAGAATTTGTCTATCATGTATGTAATTGTCTATGAACTTGATGATATCTCGTTGTTGTCCATTAACATCACCAAAGAGTATGAGTGAGACTAACCTTACAGAAATGAAAAGCTTTTGAGCTTGATTAATCTAAAAAGAGTTTATTTAATAAATAGAGAAGGAAAAAGTGTGAAGGGAAGAAGAAGATGCATTAGGAAAAGAGATGTTACTCAAGAGTGTGAAAATTGTAAGCAAAGTTAAAAGTGTTATTTTAGAATATGGATTATGGTATATATATGAAGAAAGAAATCATATTATGGTATATGGGAAGAGAAATTGAAAAATTATGGCATTATAGACAATTTTCAAAGATTATATTGTATACAATCACTACAAGAAAAACCGATTTTACATCACTAATAATACATCACAAAAATAAATGATACAAAATTAAATCATTCATTAGTAAATGATATAAAATAAAATTAATTTTTCATAAATGATACTAAATCTATAATTTTACATCATTTAGAATAGATGTTGTTATTTTCAACATAATAACATCACTTCTAATAAAATTGACATCACTTTACAATAACTAACAAAAATTAATATTGACTTGCATCATTTTGAAAAAATTGAAGCAAAATATAAATTTACATCAATTAATAATTAATATATTTACTCTTTTGAATAACATAAAAAACTGATATTAATAACGTATCACATAAATAAATAATTTAAAATAAAATCACAAAATAAATAATTTAAAATAAAATCATTTACTAATAATTGATATAAAGTTATATTATTTCTTAATAAATGACATAAACATATAATTTTATATCGTTTCTTTTATTGACATTAAAAATTGCAGAGAAAACGACTAAATTTTTTAAAATAAAATCATTTACTAATAAATGATATAAAATTATATTATTTCTTAATAAATGACATAAACATATAATTTTATATCGTTTCTTTTATTGACATTAAAAATTGCAGAGAAAACGACTAAATTTTTTAAAATAAAATCATTTACTAATAAATGATATAAAATTATATTATTTCTTAATAAATGACATAAACATATAATTTTATATCGTTTCTTTTATTGACATTAAAAATTGCAGAGAAAACGACTAAATTTTTTAAAATAAAATCATTTACTAATAAATGATATAAAATTATATTATTTCTTAATAAATGACATAAACATATAATTTTATATCGTTTCTTTTATTGACATTAAAAATTGCAGAGAAAACGACTAATTTTTTTTAAATAGTTACATGCAAAGTTACCAGATTCATTCAGTGATATGAAAAAGTTATTCGCAAACTTGGTTTGACTCATGAACCAATTAATGCATGTCCAAATGATTGCATGTTATATTGGGGACAAGATGCAGAAAAGGAAGTTTGCAAGATCTGTGATTTATCTAGATGAAAAGTAAACAAGAATACTACTGAGAGTGAGGCGAATGGTAAGCTTCACCATCCGAGAGACGGAGTTGCATGGAAAGAATTTGATAAAAATATCCTGAATTTGAATCTGATCCAAGAAATGTCTGACTTGGCTTGGTTACCGATGGTTTTAATCCATTTGGTACAATGAGTATTAGTTATAGCATTTGGCAGTGATCTTATTTCCTTCTAATTTTCCATCATGGATGTCAATGAAGCAAACATCGATGATCCTTTCTATGGTTATTCCTATAAGCATATGTCTGGTAATGATATTGATGTTATTTTGCAACCCCTTATCAAAGAATTGAAAGAGATATGGTTTGAGGGGGTCAAAACGCTAGATGCCTCGACAAAATAAATGTTTGACATGCGAGCAACCGTCCTGTGGACAGTTAACGATTTTCTTGGTTTTGAAAATATATCTGATTGGAATACATATACCACATATGCTTACCCAAGCGGCAAGATACCACAAGGAAACATTTACAACATGGAAATTTTTGTTATGGATCATCGTCGGTTTCTTCCTCAAGATCATGTATTTTGTCAAAACAAAATTAATTTTGATAGAAAATAGAAACCAGATCTCCACCAACCATGCCATCATGTTTTTAATTATTCATCAGCAAGATCAAGTTAATGTTATTTTTGGTAAAAAGAATGGTTATGTCGGGAAAAAAAGATCGATATACATGGATGGCAAATTTTGCTGCAACTTTTGCAGAGATACTAAATCTGAACAGTTTTGAGGTGAAAATTATGTATATTTAAAGGATATACATATTCAAATTTTAGATGATAAACTAATTTGTTGTGTATTTTTTACAAAGAATAAATGATGATATCAGTGGAGATACGAATGAAAACGCTTAAACGCTTAAATATGAATTTTGCATCCATTCAATTACTGATGTATCTATTAACTTTTTAGCATCAATTGAAAATAGATGTACATACTAATTTTGTAGTATCAATAAAAAGATAATATTATAATAAATGAGTACTAAAAAATTAATATATATATATTAAATGAATTAGTCAAAAATATATGATATAAAAGTAAAAAAATAATTCAATGTATATATATATATATATATATATATCATTTATTTATATTTAACTAGAATAAATGAGTACTAAAGATTGAAAATTGTTGAATATGTGATATTTTCTCCATTATTTACCAATTTATCTTTACGTTAAATTTTAAATGCTACATAAAAATAATTGTTTACAAAGATTTATTTCATGAAATTACTTGCATTGAAGGATCTCAACCATAATATTAGAAAGAAAAAATAAATCATATTCTAGATTATCATAACTTTTTATTTAAATGTGAAATAAAAAATTGAATTTAATTATTTTTCCATAATATATAATAAGTTTAAAATTCTCGCATAATATAGAATATATCTAAAAATAATTTCAAACATAATGTTAGTTAAGGAATACAACAAAATAGGGATTTGAATTGTTCTTTAGATAAATATCTCCAATTTTTTAAAATTAAATTTTTTTCTTTTAACAATCACGCCATACTTTTATATTTTTGTAAGAAAATAATCTAGCACCTTTTTTGATACATTAGTTGTTAATTTTTTTTTTTAAATGCTTTAACAAATAATTTAATTGTTTGAGAGTTTTTTCCATGACAAAAAACTGTTTGAGATCATTATTAATCTGTTTTTTCGTTAAAAAAAAAACTACAACTTTAAAACATTATCATTATCTATATTGTTTTAGTTTTCTGATTTTCTCACATATGGTTTCAGTTTTCTTCTCTTCTATAAATTTCTTATTTAGAAAAAACATGAAAACATAATTTCATGGCTGCATAAGATCATCTTTCTACATTGTTTGCGGAAACAAAAAAAGGTATGACATCTCTTTGTTCTAAAAACTTATAAATGAAATTGATAATTTTCATTAATCATACTTGTGTACAAGGATTTTTTTGTTGTTTCAGTCTAATATTTTGTAGAAGAAACAAGATAAAAGAATTATGGTAGATGATCAGACAAGCAAAGCATATCACAAAAGAACTAGAATTATGAAGATCATCAAAGCAATGAGAATGAAGAAGCATGAAACCAAAAAAAGAATAACACTTTAATCATAATCTTATGCCACTTTTTTTTTACTTTACTATAAAAAATATGTTTAGTGCTTTTCATTGGATTGATTATAATTTTAATTATTTTCTCATTATTGTAAAAGAAGATTTATTGTTAACGACTCATGAATAAAAATCTTTCAAGATTTTGATATATATTCTAAGGATTTTTAAATATATTAGAAGAACTAATTTATGAGTAAATTAATATTGAACTAAATAAACGAAAAATCATAAGAAAAGAAATTATTATAATTTTTATTAATAAAATAATTTATTTTCGAAATTAGTTTGAATTAAAAATCTGTAATTTATATTAAAGCTAATAACTTATGAATCATTTATAAAAATTGATATATGTATTGTATTGAATTCTGATAAATGATATAAATAGTTAACATTGATTGTTATAATCACAACATATTAATATCAATATTAAACATGATGCAAAATATCATATCATTTTTTATAATTGACACATATAAAAATTAATTGAGAAAATTGATTTAAATTTTCGTGTTTATTAATTAATTAATACAATATTTAAATCAATTATCATAAGTGAAACAAACACTAACATCAATATTATAAATTGATACAAAATATAACATTAATTTTAATAAGTAACACATATTAGCATTAATTACACAATCAATGCAACATTGTCATCAATTATTTGTATTGATGTAAAATATTTGCATCACCATTTATTAAGTCACTTGTTTTTTTGTCACTATTTGGGCGACAACAAGCCAGCCCAATAGCCAGTTGCTGCATAATAGCAGGCAATTCCTACACTATCGTAGGCACGGAGACTCGATCCTGGGTGGGGTGGTGCTACCTGCCTCATGTGGACTTATGAATGCCACTAGGCTATGGCCACTTCACCTATTAAGTCACTTGTTTAAATGATGTAAAATTCATTTATATCATTTATAACTAATGCAAAAATTTAAAATAAATGACATAATTCACCTTTCTTCTTGTAGTGAATATCTTAAATTTAATAATTTTTTTTTTTTTGAAATTTACGTGGCAACACCACATTTTTGGACATTGTAATTTATTTTGGAGTCGTGGCAGCTCCATAATTTTTTGGACTTTTTAAATTTATTTTTTTAAGTTTTAAATTTTGATACATTTATGGTATTTTTTCATTTTCTTTTTAAGTGATAACTTTAATGACAATTATCTCTAATAAGGTAAGTTATTATCGCCACTTATATTATATTTAGGTCTTGATTGGTAGAGCA
Source organism: Iberis pinnata (assembly GCA_900406425.1). Lineage (NCBI taxonomy): Eukaryota > Viridiplantae > Streptophyta > Magnoliopsida > Brassicales > Brassicaceae > Iberis > Iberis pinnata. Next base: position 31,987 of record OVBE01000182.1, read on the forward strand.
TAGAGGAGAGCATTATGCTCCATGCTTATCCAATCACGTTTACTTAAAAAAACATTTACGTGAGCATTTAGCATATGCTAATGCTCATAAATGCTCTTCACCTCTATGCTTTTAGAAGGAGCATTTCCTAGAGCATTGACCAATTAAATAATATAAAACTATCAAAATCAAATTTTAAAATTATTTTATTTGTTAGATAACCTCAAAATATATTTATATTCATTCTAAATTACAACTTAAAATTATTTTTTGTTTAATTATATTTTAAAATTTTTAAAATAATTATTTAAAATATCATAAAACCATATTATTCTAATTTTAAATTCATATTTTAACAATATTTTTTAAATTACTATTTATTATTAATTTATTTGTTTCATTTTATAAAATTATAAGATAAATAATTATATATGGAAAAATTTATAAATAAAATTATATAAAATTTTTATTTATTTTTATTATAATAAAACTGATTGTACTATTTATATTATTGATTTTCAATAAATATTCATATATATATATATATATATATTAATTGTAATATTACTACTTACTATTAATTTATATTTTCTATTTTAAAAATTACAAAGATAATAATTTAAATTTAGAAATAACTTTCGATATAAAATATATAAATAATTTAATATATTTACTATATATAATATTGTTAAATAAATATTTTTTAATATTTGTATGCAATTTTTTATATAATCACATTCTGGTCTACCGATCAGTAAATTATGCATATTAAACAATACCATACATGTAAATTGATTTGGCATGGGAGAAAAGACGATGGTGCCCCTTGTGAGTGTGTGAATTGATTTGGCGAAAAGAGAGCTAAAGGAGAGCATTTAATGGTCATAATTGTGATTAGATGTAATGGAAATTTAATTTTTTAATTAAATGAAGACATATTCTTAGATTGAGGTAATACAACAATTATTACAGGTTGATGTGAGCATCATCGCCAGTGAGAAGAAGGTGAGAGAATAAAATGTTCAATTTTTTTTTTTTATAAATTGTGGTTTGGTTAACTTGATTATCAAGTTAGTGGATACTCATGTTTAAGTTAATGGACGACTTTTGAAAAACGTCGTGGACCAGAGTAAGGTGTAAATCGAGGAAATTAAATGTAGGCACATGTTGTAGTTGTTGTATTGTTTAGTATAGGAGTTTGTATAAAAAATTATGTGTAGCACTCATGTTTATGCCAATGATCAAGTGATTAGGCATGTTATAAGTCAATGGACGAGTTGAAAGTAGGATGATGGACCATATGAACGTCGCGTATTTGTGGACAATATTAACGTTAACCATGATGTAGTTGTAGTAGAGAAGCATGTTTTCGAATCAATGTAAAAATCTTGTAAAGTTGGAGGAGATACAATATCTAGTAAAAATGGTAGATGACTTATGTGTGGACACGTTTAAATTGTTTATAATTTTGTTGTTTGGTGTGAATGTACCATATGTCACTTCCTTGCATTTTAGCAAATTAGAACCATTCTGCAGATTGGAAATGATAATATGTTTGTTTTCAGTTATAAGATAACGAGGATGCGTTAAATAAGGGAATGACAGTAAACGAGAAATATGGACAATAACTGAAAACAATGGTCAATTTTATAAACATAACTGAAAATATAGACAATGACTGAAAAATATGGACCATTAATTTAAAAATGGACGAAACTAAATATATACATAATTTAGATTGATGTTGCATGATGGCCAATCTTGTTGTTAAGGATGGACTAGTAATTAGTAATTTGAAAATGTACGAAAGTATATGTCCACCGTTTTAATGTAAATTGTCAAAAAATGATTATAGATATACCGTCTATATGAAAGTTGATATTATGACATCAGTTGACATATGTTGGTATGGTTTTTTGTAGAGTCTAGTGTGTTGGACAAAATTTCTATACAATGTAAAAACTTTAATATGATATATGTCCACGTTATGTATGCCCATCGTTGGCTCGAGCGTATATGTCCATCGCATATATGTCCATCAAATATATGTCCACCGTTTTAATGTAAATTGTCAAAAACCACCATATATATTTCCAGAGTATGAGTATATGTCCATCGCATATATGTCCGTCATTTTAATGTAAATTGTCAAAAACGATTATAGATATACCGTATATATGAAAGTTGATATTATTTGACATCAGTTGACATAATTTTGTATGTATTTCTTATATAGGCATGAGGGATCAACCGAAATCTCTTGTTGGGTGTGGACATTTTCGCTTGTTGGTGCGGACAATGTCTTCTGGTGGACAATATCATCGGTTATGGAAGTTGGTCCACCGAAATTACAACTTTTTTGTGGACTGTATTTGGATCTGAATAGGGCACTTCTGTGGACGAAGATGTTGTGGAAATTCCTGAAAACGAGTTAGCTATAGTTTGTCTACCAGGAGTGAATCATCAGAAAAATTCTGAAATGGGTGGAAACCTTCCTAGAGACTGTGCACCAACTTGAAATAGTACACAGGGAGTGTGCAAGGTTAAAAGATACGCATGGTGGTCTGAGTGGACATGGGAGTGCGGGTAGTGGAAAAACATTCGATAATAGTGGACAAAAGAAAATGTGGGTAGACATATTATACGTGCATATGGACATACGTATAATATGGTAGATAGAATCATGTATTTCTATGGACATAATTTTTGCGATGTATGGACCAAATCGGGTGAGCGGATTTGTGGTCCATCCGGTTTGCGGCTGTTGTGGTGGACATGACTTGCATTCAATTTATGTGCTCCGATGGACGAATCTGTGCAAGACATTTGGACAAGATTTGGATATGTCTATCGTCTTTATGTGGACGAATCCTTGCGCGGGGTTACTGTATTCGGATCCATTTTCTTTGTGCCTGTGGAAGAAATTATTTGAGTGTGATGGACATGTTTTGGAATCATTATAGCGTGGTCTTCGATTCTGTCTACCGATTTAGAAGATTCATTTGTCTGGGACACTAACTGGTCGCCGATTTGCATGGTTGGCTTGTGGACAAGATCGCCTGCATGCCTCGAGGATTTGGTTGATTCTTTATGATGTTCTTTCACCTCTGAAATTTTCCCACTGTAAGGAGTTGCCCTCTGATTTCTCAGAGAACTCCTCTTCTGTTCGGCCGACGATTTTGTCGTCGGTTTATCTTGTGGGTTTTGTTGTGTATTTGGCGTACGTCTGGTCAGATAGCTTGGAGGATCTTTCTCCGGTGGTTTCTCCACAAGGTGGGGGAATGACCGTTTTGAAGATTATGACAACATGTGACGATGCCGTATGTTCGCCGGAATGAAAGGTTTGAATGTGCATCGTCGATAAAGAGAGAGATGGTTTTTTGAAAATGAGAAGTAAAAAGGTTGCAGTTATTGAAAAAGGTTCAGCGTGATAATATGTAAAAGCAGTTTAAATTCATATATTTTACTCGCGTAAGTCATATCGAAAAGGTATGGATGTAATCCACAATGACAAGACATATGGCATATCTTGTAAACTATGTCCTTTACAGTATATATGTTAAATGATGACCATTTTATGGTAACCATCATAGCTTTCCTATATTAAATTTATTTAGTTTATTTTATTATTATAATTAAACCAAAGTTATATCATTAGTCTAAATTTAAATTATAAAGAAATATTATTAAAATAATACAATTGTAATTTATTTTATAAATTTATAAAACTGACTATGTGTATAAGACATAGCATCATCTAATAAATATCTATAAAATAATAATAAACACTAATGAACATATGGAAAATATGGAGTAAAACTTAATTTATATGGATTGGATTTATATGGGGTTGGAATAAAAAAAAAGATTTGAAGAAATACGAGAGGAAATGTAGGTCCACAAACATGGGTTTGAAATCTCATCCTCTATATATATAGGTTGTTGTGTAGCTTCTTAAGTGTTTGGAATATAACATTATAAGTATATTTAGGTACCTATTTGAGCTTATATATATAAATATAAAGAGAGGTGATAGTTATAATGGGGAGGAAACCATGTTGTGAGAAAATAGGGTTGAAGAAAGGACCATGGAGTATTGAAGAAGACAAGAAGCTCATCAACTTCATCCTCACCAATGGCCATTGCTGTTGGAGAGCTCTTCCTCAACTTTCTGGTTTATTTCCTTTCTCTATTATACCTTAGAACGACGTCGCTTTTAGTTTTTACCCTTTTAATCTTATCAACGAAAACGATTCTGTATTTATTTAAATTTGCATTAAAAAATGTACTTTTAAAGATGTTTCTTGTATTTTTAAAAATATATATTTTCCAAGAAATATTTTCAGTAATATATAATCATATAAATTCGTATGTTGTTTTTGTTTTTGCCATGGAATAACAAGATATTATCAGATTATTAATCATAGTGTTTGGCTGAAAAAAATCAGTGATTGATTTTGTGGTACTCACACGTTTCTATTTGATTCCAATTTTTCACTCTAAGCAATTTTCTTGAACATTCATTCAGTTTAATGGATTGTTAGTTAAATTTGGTTAATTAATTAAATGCAGGACTATTAAGGTGTGGTAAAAGCTGCAGATTAAGATGGATTAATTACTTAAGACCTGATTTAAAAAGAGGTCTTTTATCAGAATATGAAGAACAAATGGTTATTGATCTTCATGCTCAATTTGGCAATAGGTTTATTCTCTTTCTCTTCTTAACCATATCCTATATTATACACCATTTTCACCCAATTTTATTAACATTATTTTACCTATGATATTATACCCTACTCATACTTAAGTTATCTTTTAAGTTCTTCCAAAAGTAATAAAAAATAATAATTAGTATTTATTTATTTTATTGCACGAAAGAGATTAACTATCACAATTCACATCTTTGCTTAATCATTTTTCAACTCCCCTGTGACTAGTTTATTCGGTCTTTTTGAAAATGACTGAACAATTGAAATCAATAGTTATATTTTCACCTATAAAACTTTGAATCTCTTAAAAAATTTTCTAAATTTTGCGCAGATGGTCAAAGATTGCCTCTCATTTACCAGGAAGAACTGATAATGAAATTAAGAACCATTGGAATACACATATAAAGAAAAAACTAAGGAAGGTAGGTATTGACCCTTTGACCCATAAGCCTCTCTCTGAGCAAGAAGCTTCACAACAATTGAGCAAGAAAAGCTCAGTTCCTCATAACGAAAAGAATCAAGAAAAAGATCAAGAAACTAAAGACAAACAAGAACAAGATCACCTAGAGCAAGATTTGGACAAGAACAACACATCCATTTCTAGTGATGGGTTTTGCATTGATGAAGTTCCACTGCTAAGTCCAAATGAGATCTTGATAGACATTTCTTCCTCTTCCTCTTCCTCTTCCTCTTCTTCTTCTTCCTCTTCCTCATGTATATCATCATCAGTACTACAGGATGATGAGTTCTCAAAGTTTCTTGACGAGATGGAGACTTTTGACTTTAATTGGGCATTTTCTAGTGATTCATCAGGGGATAAAATTCACTATGAAGAGGGCAAGTTGAACAATAGTGTTGACACAATGAATCAGTGGGACATCAATGAGTTACTTATGAATGATCTTGATATTGCATATGATAATGGGTGTTCAAGAAGGGACGAGGATCAAGATTCATGGACATTTGATCTCTTTTGACTTTTAGATTTTCTTTGGCCTTGGTGTTGCAATTTAGTGGGTGATTAGGTGTAAATTACATGTAATAAAAGACTGTAATTGTGGACACTCCTTTTTCAATTATCTTCCCTACTAAACATCATTTATACCCTACCTCTCCCTAGAAAAGTCTCTCACCCAAACCTCTCTCCAGATCTAAGGTGAATGCTTTTCTGGCGAAACAAACAAACAGCCAGCCGAATCACATTTTCCTGCCCATTGTCTCCCACGCTTACTTTGTGATTTAATCGAACGGGAAACATCCCATCCCGGACACTAAGTTCGCAGACACTTGTTCCACGCCCAAATCACTAAGTGATTTAAGCCATTCAGTTTGTTTTTAAGTCTTAGCCGTTTTAAAGTCATTTTCAAGTGAAGTTCGATTATTTGATTAAGCATTAGGTAAATTCAGAGATTAAATGATGCATCGGAAGTAAAGAGTGAGTTTTATTAATATAAACATGATTCGATACAACTTGTTCATTTCCCTATAGACTATTACAAGTTAAATACATATCGATCCTAACACTATCCCAATCTATGTAAACCACTCTTCCTTTCAGCCTTAAGTCTCGCACTAAGCCACATCATTCCCGAAATCCCCTTTAGTCCCTGAAACAGAAAGAGGCATAAGTAATCTAAACAATTACTTAGTGAGGCAATTTGGATTGCCTTATTCGTTAACGTTAATTCTTAGTCTAGTTTAGTTCACTTAACCATTTATATTTTTCGGATGTCCAGTCAGTCCATTGTTCCAAACCAAGGGTCTTGGCCAGATTGGGTAAGTTATGGCGGAATCAACCGTACCCCAGACATTCTTCTCATACGCCTCACCTTGAGTTTGGCCCGATAGACTAATCAGAATCCGCATCTTTCAATTGTTCAACCAGTTTCCAATGAAATGTGAACATGCAGAGATAATGAAAGGCACATGACTATCCGCATGGACCGTCACTTACAGACTTAGCTGTTTGAAGTGATAAGAACTTCATAATGGCTAAGAGATGGAGCCTTGACCGAAGTCACGGTACGTTTCCACTCGTATTAGTCTTATGCGATGAATTATGCACCGAACCCACCATCTTTCCCACCCGGACCGAGTAGACTCACGATATGCCCGTCCTAATTTTCGATCATGCCTAACTCTTGCTCTTAATCCGTACCAAATGCCTTAGTCGATTTTAGAGATTTTTTGGTGTGTTCTATGTATGCGCGAGAAATGAACCTAGGCGATCTATTTATAGATTTTGGCCCATAACCGCTTAAAATCGCCGAGCCAACTTGTGCTTTTCTGAACATGCACAATTTTTTCCGAACTGGTGCAAGTTGTGCATAACCGCCCAACCGCCCAACTCGGCCCAACCACCAAGCTAGTGTCCATTTCACTTAGCTGGTTCAGCTCACCTGAACTAACTTGAGATGAACTAAACTGACATGAACATGACTAAGTTGCAATCCAGCTGACCCATGTACCTTAACTCAATCCTTCAACTTTATCGAGCTGTATCCAAGCTATTGAGCTGACCACCGAAACTTAAACTTAGTCCCTTAGTCCTTTACTTATCCATTTGAACATCCTATGTTCAATGGCTAAGTCTAATATTCAGATTCCCCCTTTTCTAAGCAACATCCCCTTAGCCAAATCATTTGGCTAAGGTTTTGGCTCGAATCATCACACTTAAGGAAGTTCAGAGATGATACAAGTCTCCCCCAGTTGCAATAGATTCGTCCTCGAGTCCAAAATCAGACTTCCTTTTATTCATTATGGCCAAATGTCGCGAATCCTTACTTTTTTGTTCCTTAGCCATACAACCAACCATCCTCAAATGGCTAAGTAACAAAAAGATAGGGCTTCAAGCGTCATTTTCTTCAATCCATTATGGAAACTTGATCTTCATTATGGCTTATGTTTCCCACGTTTCTTATTATGATCCATCACAATCTTAAGCCACTTTAACTATTCGAACAACCTTTATCCTGGTATACTTGTCCATTTTGTCCACAATCCGAACCGGTTTAGCTTCCACAATCAAATTTCGCCTTAAGTCTTTCGGTGTTTCTTGAAAATTCACATCCTGGTCGCTTTAGCATTTTCTTAAATGCGATACATGGAATACATTGTGGAATACTTCTATTTCCGCAGGAAAGTTCAACTTGTATGCCACTGCTCCAACCCGTTCCAATATATGGAAAGGTCCTAAGTACCTTGGGCTTAACTTCGCATTCGCAAAAGTTCTAGCCTTTCCCTTGAATGTGATCATTTTCAAGTAGACCAACTCGCCCACTGAAAATTCTATGTCCTACCTACGCTTATCGACATAACTCTTTTGCCTATCTTGCGCCTCTTTTATTTTGACTCATAGGAATTTAATTCTTTCTGTGGTTTCTTCCACTATCTCTGGACCCATTAGACTTTTCTCTCCAACTTGGGTCCAGCATAAAGGTGTTCTTCAGGGCCACCCATACAATGCCTCATATGGAGACATTCCAATGCTTGCTTGGAAGTTGTTGTTGTAAGCAAATTCTGCCAAAGGCAAATACTTCTCCCACGAACTACCCCAATCTAACACACAAGCCCGCAACATATCCTCCAACATTTGGATAGTCCTTTTAGATTGTCCATCTGTTTGTGGGTGATAGGTTTTACTCATGTACACTCTCGTTCCTAAGGCTTTTTGGAAAGCCTTCCAGAAGTAAGACGCGAATCTTGAGTCCTTATCCGAAATGATGCTTGCTGGAATCCCATGAAGTCTTACTATCTCATCGATATACTTCCCAACACTCACTTCTACACCATCAGTTTTCTTGATGGCTATGAAATGAGCAGATTGTGTCAGTCTTTCCACCACTACCCAGATCGCATCACTTAGCCCTTGGTAAGCCCGTCACAAAATCCATTTGTGACATGATCCCACTTCCATTTGGGAATGGGCAAGTTCTGCATCAAACCGCATGGAACTTGGCAGGATAAACAGTTAAAAATCCTAGCTGCCACATCTCTTTTCATCCCTACCCAATGAAAGTACCGCTTTATATCCTAGTACATCTTATTCATTCCTGGATGAATCGAGAATTTGGATTGATGGGCTTCCTTAAGGATCTCCTCCTTGAGTTCCTTTACATTAGGCACACATACCCGACCATTCACCACAATGGTCTCATTATTCGAAGTCTGATACTCAGTCTTCGCATTATCCACAACCATCTTGAGATCTTCATCACTATCTTGAGCAATCTGGATCCTTGTAAGCAAGTCTGCCTTATCCGAAATACTTAAGCCTAGAAGTTATTGGTCTGCAGTTATTGCATTAAGATGCAAACTCTGGACCATCTGATCCAACACTTCAGTTTCCCTTTGGGCATCCACAAATGCTCGCTGCCTACTCAATGCATCAGCCACCAAGTTGGCTTTTCCTGGATGGTAATCTATGTCCATATCAGAATCTGCCACAAACTTCATCCACCTTCTTTATCGAATGTTCAATTCCGGCTAGGTGAAGATGTACTTGAGGATTTTGTGGTCCATGAAAATTTGCACCTTGGCTCCATACAAGTATGAACCCCATATTTTCAACACGAACACAACTGCCGCCATCTCCAGGTCAAGAGTGGAATAATTCCCTTAATGCTTCTGCAATTGTTTGGATGTGTAGTGACGTCTCTGTATTTTACGTGTTTTACAAGGTCATTTACCATCATTTTATGGTCATTTAGATGTCAACATGTTGCATTCATAGGAGTTTCTTAGTAAAATTGCATTTTTAGGAAGTTTCGCATTAGCATTCGCATACATGTGCATTTTGGAGATGTTTTAGGTATTTTGGGAATTTTCGGACATCAATTTGATTAAGGAGAAAGAACTGCAAAAACCAAGCAAAGTGTTGCCTCGATCATGGCTCAGTTTCCTCGATCAATGGCCTCGATGACAGCCCGAGCCAAGTATGAACTCTGGCTCGATCAACGGCCAAGTTCAAAGTTGCCTCGAACAAACCCGAAGCTCACCTCGACCTCTCGGCCTCATCCCCTCAACATCTTCATCGAGCCAAGCTTCACGGCCAAGTTCGAAGTTGCCTCAACCAAACTTAAGGATCCTACCTCCAACTCGAGCCAAGCGCCTTGATCACCCAGCCTCAACCCGATCTCGGTTAAGCTCCAAAACCGCCTCGACCAAGACAAACCCACCTCGAGCAAGCCTGGCCACATCTTCACCTCAAGCTGAACTTGACTCGATCACGACTTGACCCAACTTGATTATTGTACGAACCAGACTTAAAGATCAAGATTAATCATTGTGTTTTTTTTCATCGTTTGCCTTTTAGTGATTTTAGGGCTTTCCTAGAACTACTATATAAGCCCTAAACACGCCTCCAATTGGGGGCAACCTTTACTTTATGCCATTTTTAGCTTTGTATTAGGTTTCTTTTTGAGCTTTTTCTCTCTATTTTTCCTTTGATGTTCTTTATTGCAAAAACCCATATCTCTTATGCAAGTTATGTTTCCCTTATGATTTCTTCATTTTATGCTTAAATTAAGGTTAAGAACTATTTGGTGTATGTTGATCTCTTATTTCAAGCTTTTTTATTTTCGTTTTTGTGAGTTGATCATTATTTTCCAAAAGTTAATGTTCATGCTGTTTATGATCACCATGGTTTTTCTGGGTTTAAGTTCTTACTGTTCTTGATCATCTCATCCTAATTTCTGATTTTCCAGCTTTTGATCTTCATTTTTTTTCTTGATTGTTGTTTTACTAGTTTTTGAGAGTTTGACTTTTGATCATGATGTTTTGCTTAACATTTTTGTTTTTTGGTTTTTATAATTTTATAGTCACCATGTGTAGTGAGTAGTTTCTCAGGTTCCTAAGGATGGGGTAGATTAGTGTTGATTCCTTGTTCCTCCTAGGTGTCTAATCTTGTTTGTTTATAGTGCTTATTTCTTTCTAAACAATTAAAATATGAACTTAGGCATTTCCGCACCCGAAAAGTGTTTGATGAAATGCATGATCAAGGTGATTTCAGAGATTTACATACCTAGCATAAGGAATTAGATGTCTAGGGTGTTTATTGGCTTTAACAAATTGTAACTTTATATGTGCTAGGTAGTGTTCCGTTAACGGCAGTTAGGTCTGGGTATTACCTAGTTTGAGATCATCTGTCAAGGAATTGGATTTGGTTGTTTATGAATTTGTTGTCTAGGGATAGCTCTTGTTTGAGGTATGTTAGACACCTAGATAGTTCAGGGAGGAACACTGGTCAACTACCCCTATCCTTAGGAACTGTTGTTTTCTCTTGATTGCTTTTTACCTCCATTTTCCTTCCTACTTTTATTTTACTTGCTACTTATCCCTTAGTTTTTGTTTAAGCATGTTAGTTTTCATGTCATGTTTATTTCCAGCATGTTTTCTTGTTTAGGGTTGTTAGTCACCCATTTTTCTTATTTGACTTGAATTAATAGTTCCAATTGCATCTAGATAGGTTAATAGCACACCTGATTGGATTGACACCTATTTATACTACAATGACAATGATATTGTAATAGGGATTGACCGTAAAAATCTTACTATCATGTAGGCAATGACTTTTTCTAATTGCATCAACACACAACTCAGTCCACATATTGTTGCATCTATGTACACCACATATGGTTCGCCTGGCTCGTGCAAGGCTAGTATAGGTGCACTAGTCAACATCTCTTTAAGCTCCGTGAAGATTTTCTCACACTGATCTGACCAGACATACTTAACATCTTTTCATGTCAAGTGGGTCAATGGTTGAGCGTTACACGCAAATCCCTTTATGAACTTGATGTCATGCACAACCAATCCAAGGAAACTCTTTATTTCTTAGGCGTTCTTTAGTCTTGGCTAATTCTTGTTCGAAATAATCTTTTCATGGTCTACAAACACACCCTGTTCCCAGACTATATGGACCAAGAACCCTATACTTCATTGCCAGAAGTTGCACTTACTTAGCTTGGCATAAAGCTTCTGTTCATGCAACTTTTCTAGTACGGCCCTCAAGTGACCTTGATGTGTGTATAGATTCTTCAAGTACACCAATATATCATCTATAAATATTATCACAAATTATTCCAAGTACTCTCTGAATATCCTGTTCATCATCTTCATGAACGTTGTTGGGGCATTGGTTAGCTCGAAAGACATCACTACAAATTTGTAATGCCCATACTTTGTGCGGAATGTTGTTTCTACACATCACTTGGATTTATCGGGATTTAATGATATCCCAAAGCCAAGTCAATCTTGGAGAACCAGGTGGCACATTTGAGTTGATCCAGCAACTCATCTATATGATGCAATGGGTACTTGTTCTTGACAGTAATCCGGTTCAACCCTCGATAGTCTATGCACATCCTGAAAATCATATCCTTCTTTTGCACAAACAGTACGGGTGATATCCAGGGAGAGCTACTTGGCCTTATGAATCCCTTTTCCAACAGTTTATCTATTGTTTCTTCAACTATGTCATTTCCGCATGAGCCATTCTATAAGAGGCCTTAGAGAGTGGTGTGGTTCCTGGTTTCAACTCTATCGTGAATGGATTCGACCTATCAGGAGGTAATCCTATTAAGGCCTAGAACACATCCTCAAATTCATTGGCAACCGGAATTTTCTTAAGATAAACTCCCTTCCCCAAATCTGGCACACTGATTGTGGCTAGGTAAGCTTCACAACCCTTTTCCAACATCCATTCTGTTCAGAGTGCTGACACAACTAAATTCCCGGATGTTGGTTTAATCCCTTGAAATTCCGACAATCCATTTTCCCTTTAAAATTGGACTATGCCTTTGTGACATTCTAGAGTAGCCTAATGTATTGACATCCAGTCCATCCTTAAGATCACCTCATGCTTGTCAAGCGGGACAATGATCAAGTCGGCTCGCATGTCCACATCCCCAACTCTCACTAGAATGTCCCAAACTTTTCCTAGGGTGAAAATTACTTTTCCCCTAGCTGCCCTCACTATCCCAAACTTTCCTCCTTGTTCCCTCTCAAACAAGCTTTTTCCTACCATCACCGATGCGTAGCCCCCGAATTGAATAAGGTGTGTGTTGGACAGCTTGTGATTGCACTGAAGTTTCCTAGCTCATTGATCTCCTTAGACAACTTATAGACGCGAGGTGCTTCGGCTTGCCTTTTGGCTTTCGGAAACTCTATCCTTCCACGTCCCACTTTCTGGCCGACTTGTCTTTCCACTTGCAGCTTGGAACAATCTTTTTGATTTGTCCAATATTTTCGTAGTGGTAGCAAGTCTCAACCATTTTATTCATTCTTGGCCCTTGGTCTTTTCGTGGACAATCTGAGATCTTATGATTCGTACCTCCACATCTTAGACACGCTCATGATGCCTTCCAACAGATTCCTCCATGCTTTCTTTCGCATGTCCCGCACTCAGTGCGTCTTCTCATCCTTTCACCAGCATCATCAGACTATCTTTTCATATTCCCAGTCTGATTACCCACAACCGACTTAACATGACTCTTAGCTTGAGCTAGTTTCTTTTCCTCCTCGAGATCTGCTTCTATTATTGCAGCCATTTCTACCAATTCAGATACTAAGCTAAAGGTGTGAACTGAGCAATGAATGCGAAATTCCACCTCAAGCCCACGAATGAACCAACGTAATTGGGTCTGCTCATCTTCAAGCTTTCTTCCCACATATCGCCTAAAGAGATTGACCTCTTCTTTATATGCTTGAACAGTCTTGCTGACTTGCACCAAGTCCTAAAAAGCTCCCTTAATTATATCCCAAGCTTTTGTCGGGAAGTACTTGTGGTTAAATTCCGCATCAAAGTCCGCAAAGTTGATATCTTTATCACCCATGTACTTTTCCACGGCCAACCACCAATTGTAGGGTCCCCTTCTTAGAAGTGGACCGCTATGTCCTTCCGGTAGTTAGAATAACATCGAGTAGAACTGAAGTTTCTTATCAGTCTACTCTTCCATTCATCCGCTTCTATCGGATCTGCACTTCCCCGGAAGTGCTTAGTTTCCAACTTTGAAACATGTTCCAACATGCTCAAGTAATCCACCTTTTCAACCCTCTTCTTCGAAGGCTTAGGAGCAGCTATCTCCACCACTCCATTTTGATCCCCGCAACAGAAATTATTCTTGTGGATCCAACAGGTTTTGCAGCTTACGGTGCCAACTGGCCCAATTGCTCCAACTTTTCGTTATTGCTTGCAAAGCCTTCCAAATCACTTGGGGGTGATGGAGCATCCGGGCGATTCACTTCTACCGGATCTTTCAAGTTTTGCTTTGTTGCAGTTGAAGTCTCGACAATCTTCTCGTGACCACCCACGACCTTATTCAGGTCGATTTCATATTTACCATTATTTGGGTTCCCACTAACGGATTTCCGACTCCATGACCAGTCAATACCGTTTTTCCCAAGTCTGTTGTAGCCTGACGTGGATCCACATGCTTATCTTTCTTGCTTTTTTCAACTTTACTCTTACTCTGCGGGAAAACAAAGTTTGATTAGATCAAACTTAACTTTTCCCGCCTTGCAAGAAAAACAACACGGATTCGCGAGACGTCGAGCCGACTGAGTGGTGTACCCCATAACCCGAAATTTAACTTGTACTAAGTTTAAGCATGCTTTGATACCAACTTGAAACACCCCATCCCGGACATTAAGTCTGCAGACAGTTGTTCTACGCCCAAATCACTAAGTGATTCAAGCCACTCAGTATGTTATTTGATTAAGCCTTAGGCAAATTCAGAGACTAAATGATGCAACAGAAGTAAAGAGTGATTTTTATTAATATAAACAACATTCGATACAACTTGTTCGGTTTGCTATAAACTATTACAAGTTAAATACATATCGATCCTAACACTATCCCAATCTGTGTACACCACTCTTCCTTCTAGACTTCAGTCTCGCGCTAAGCCACATTATTCCTGAAATCTCTTTTAGTCCCTAAAACATAAAGAGGCATAAGTAATCTAAAAAATTACTTACTGAGGCAATTTGAATTGCCTTAATCATTTATATTTTCTGGATGTCAAGTCAATCCATTGATCCAAACCACGAGTCTTGGCCGGACTGGGTAAGTTCTGGTGAAATCACATGTTCCCCAGTAACTCGTTCCATTCGCCTCACCTTGAATTTGGCCCGATAGACTAACCAGAATCCGCATCTTTCAATTGTTCAACCAGTTTCCAAATGAAATGTGACCATGCAGAGAAAATGAAAGGCGCATGACCATTCGCACGGACCGTTGCGTACAGACTTAGCCGTTTGAAGTGATAGTAATGTCGAAAATTCTAAGAGATGGAGCCTTGGCCGAAGCCACAGTCCGTTTTCACTCACCTTAGTCGTATGCGGTGAATTCTGCACCAAACCTGCCATCTTTCCCACCTGGACCGACTAGACTCACGATCTGCTCTTCCCAATTTCCTATCACGCCTAACTCTTGCTCTTAATCCATGCCAAATGCCTTAGTTGGTTTTAGATATTTTTTGTGTTCTTTGTATACGCGAGAAATGAGCCCAGCCGATCTATATATAGATTTTGGCCCATAACCTCTCAAAACTGTCGAGCCAACTTGTGCTTTTAATTTTTCCAAAACTAGTGTGAGTTATGCATAACCACCCAACCGCCTAGCTCGGCCCAACCACCAAGATAGTGTACAGTTCACTTAGTTGGATCAACTGACCTGAATTAACTTGAGCTGGATTGAACTGACATGAGCTAAACTAAGATGTAATCTAGCTGACCCAGCTACCGTAGCTCAATCTTTCAACTTTCTCGAGCTGTATCTGAGCCATTTAACTGACCGCCGAAACTTAAACTTAGTCCCTCGGTCCTTTACTTAGCCATTCGAACATCCTATGTTCAATGCTTAAGTGTAACATTCGGATTCCCCCTTTTCTAAGCTTAATCCTCTTAGCCAAATCTTTAGGCTAAGGTTGTGGCTCGAACCATCAAACTTAAGGAAGTTCGGGGATGTTACAGAACTCACTATCCTCTCTGCTGAAGATAGAACCGCGAGATTCATTGAAAGAGAGAAAATGCCTACGCCGACGCGATTCGGCCAGCTCTGCTTAGTAGCGTCAAGGCTTGGAGACCCTCAAGGTAGATATGGATCTAAGAAAAGGGTGGCTAGAGGCATCGTTTATCTTCTGCCGACGGCTTGGGGTCGAGGGCCACATGAGGAGGAGGAGAGAAGCCAACCCATCCGACTTCTATATCTTGTCCCCAATCTTGTCAAAAACCTAGTCTCCATCCTAAAATCCGTCGTGGTCGTGTTTTGAACCGTTTCTCCTCCTCTTCTTGCAGTGTTTCTTGTGTGGGTCTCGGTGGCGTTTGTGCCACCGTGATTATGGTCGCCGTCGACGGATCATCAATATATTGTCGGTGAGCTCCACAACTAAGTCGGTGGCAGCTGGTGGATGAAAGGTTTTCTTTCATTCACCTAGGATTTCCTAAGATTTTTTCCTTTGGACCCGGACCTTAGGAAACCTAGAGTAGTTTTATTTTGTTTTAGAGTAATTATGGGTTTGATTTTGTTTTTAGGTTGAATGTTTGTAAGGTTTTAAATCTGGATTATTACTATTAATATTAAACCTTTTAACAAAAAAAACAACATTTAAGAATAACCCCATATACCAACTAATCATGATATGATTTTTTAAAATCCAGCATACACGTTAAGTAATCAAAATAGAAAGTATATTTCATTTTGCATTGAGAAACTAATTGTTGGTACTAGAGATCTCGTATGCAGTCAAGGTTCATAAATAATCAAATCCAACTATCCAGTAATAAGCAGGAAGTAGGAACAATGGCTGAAACCATTTGAAAAGAACGACAACAAAAATCGTTGATTATATTGGAATAAATGATAACATGAGGTACGACAAGGAAAAGGAGTTAAGGTCCTTTAGATAGGTTGGTCGGTTGGTCCAAACGAGAAACCGCTTTGAAATTAATATCAATATAGGAGAATGTTGTTCTTCAAAACAAGATCTATACACGATAAAATCAATATTCTAAAAAAAGTTATCGATTAGTTGAGTTAACTCATAAATAATTGAACTACATGATAATCAGATTTGTGGCTGCTTAAATATCTTAGTCCACCCTCTACTATACAAAGAAATAATGTTGAAATTTTGCTTGGAAATAAGTAAATTATTTGAATAATTAATATATATATATATATATATATATATATATGAAAAGAAGTGAAAGTGGAACATCTATAATGATGATATAATGATGCCGTCATGGTGATGAAAATCATTCCAAAATATAATAAGACTTCAATAAAACAAAGTTACAATCATCACTGAATTTCTCATAAAATTTACAAATCTACCTACCAAATATTTTCACTCTCACGTTTAAAATTCAAATCACTTTTGGTGAACCGTCTACGTCTACAAGGACCAATCCATACGTAATTATTAATTTGTATATAAAATCAATAAAATTTATTATATATCATTATCAAAAATAACTACTCCCTCCAGTTCTAAAAAACGGTTCCAAAATATGAAGTTTTCTAGAAAAAGTACAAAAATTATGAAAATAAAAGTTTAATCAATCAATATATTATTGTATATAACTTATTAGATGTTGGTATAGACTGGTTTAGTAAAACCAGATGATTTGTACATATAGTATAAAAGAGTAACGATTGTAACAAAAACACACTTAACAAAAAATACAATTTACCTTTATTCTTCTCTTCTTCTTCCTTCTTCTTCTTGAGCTTGATTATGTTATAATATGATATCAGAGAGAGAATTACTCGTTTTTTCGCATCAAATTCGTCAAGATTGAGCTTATTTCAGCTGAAATTTTCTTCGATTCACTTTGATTCATCATCTCGATGAGTTTATCATATCGATTTCTAGCTACGGAAGTTCTTCGTCGGATGATTCTTGATATTGTAGTGATATATTAGTTCATTTCCTCGTTTATTGTTCTTCTGATTTCGCTTCTTTCCTTTTCTCGATTTTCGGCTGAGTTTGGTTATCATCTATGGCTGGTTCTGGAACGATTAATCAAGATCAAGAATCTTCATCTACAATGCCTCCATCAACGGCATCTCTTTCCGATCCTAGTTCCAATCTGTTATATGTTCATAGCGCTGATAACGCTGGTATTTTTCTTGTATCTGAAAAACTTACTGGATTAGGAAACTTCAATACATGACATAGATCAATTTTAATGGCATTAGGTGCACGGAATAAAGCTGTTTTTGTTGATGGATCTTCATCTGAATTGGATGAATCACATCCAGACTATGCATCTTGGTCCAGATGTAACAATATTGTTAGTACTTGGATTGTGAATGTTATTGAAAAATCTATTGCTAAAAGTATAATGTACTTAGATACTCCTAGGCAAATGTGGTTAGACGTTCATGATCAGTTTAAGTAAAGTGATGGTCCTCGTACTTCTGAGATTAAACAGCATATTCATTCTGAAGTTCAAGGCAACCAGACTTTTAGTGAATACTATACTAGGTTAAAGAAACTTTGGGAAGAACTTAAGAATCATGAAAGTGCTTATAGTTGTTGCTGTGGTAAAGTGGATTGTGTGAATTTGAAGAAAATTATGCATAGAGATGAACAAGATCGTGTACTTGAATTCCTTATGGGATTGAATGACACATTTACAGCAACTATAGGACATATTTTGATGATGGAACCCAAACCTAGTATCACTAAGGTCTTCAATCTGATTTCTCAAGATGAGAGACAAAGAATTTCGAAGTCATCTTCAAATATTGTGTTTCAGACTTCACAATCTGAACAATTTGTTGATCAAGTAGTTGCAGCAAGCAAAAGCCAAGACCAGTTTGTTCACATTGTGGCTTAACAGGACATACCATTAATCGATGCTATAAACTTCATGGCTATCCTCTAGGGTATAAGTCTAATTTAACATCAAAGCCTACAAACCAAACCAATAATGCATCTACAAAGTCTCATCAGTCTTGGAATCAGAAAGAAGAAAATGTTGCAAATGTTGTGGTTCAAGATACAGGAAACATAACATTCAAGAATTCACAAAGTGTTCAATTGAGCCAGCGCACATCATCTCAAGTTCAACAACTCTTTCAAGGTATAAATCCTTCTTCTCAGTTTACAGGAAGTGTTATACAACATTTTGATGGCACAACTTCCACTATCCAACCCCAACCACATATTATTCCACAAATAACATCTTCATCAGGTATCTTCCCTATTACTTCTCATTTGGTTAGTTCTATGGAAATTAAAAATAGCCTTACATTTTCTGCACATAACTGAATAATTGATACTGGAGCTAGTTGTCATGTTTGTTATGATATAAGTCTATTTCATATAACTGAATCAATTAGTAACACATTTGTTACTCTTCCGGATGGTACACAGATCCCAGTTAATATTTCTGGAACTATTTTACTATATGATAAATTGACAATTCATTCAGTCTTTTTTATTCCACATTTCAAATTTAATCTTTTGAGCATTAGTGCTTTGACACGTGATAGTTCGATTTGTGTTTTGTTTTCATCCAAAACATGTTACATTTTTACTCATAATATTTTCTTTTCACAGGAGCATACTCCAGACTACATGATTGGGAAGGGTGATCTTCACCACAATCTTTATGTCTTGGAGTGTGCTTCATCAAGTGAATATGTTCCCACTTATTCCATTTCTCAAGTTTCTTCTATTTCCTCCAACATATGGCATAATAGACTAGGCCATCTATCTTTCAATAAAATTCAGTTTCTTTCAAAGGTTTTAAACATTCCCAAAGAGAAACATGATGATGATATGGTTTGTAAAATTTGTACTTTGTCAAAACAGAAATGTATGTCTTTTCAATCACATAATAATCTTTCCAAAAATATTTTTGATTTGATCCATATTGATATTTGGGGTCCTTTTCACACTCCTACAATAGATGGTCATAAATATTTTCTGACTTTAGTAGATAATTGTAGCCGTGCAACATGGATCTACATGTTGAATAATAAAAGTAATGTGACTACTGTCTTACCAGAATTTATTCAACATGTAGAAACCTAGTATGATACCAAAGTTAAATCCATAAGATCAGATAATGCCCCTGAACTTTCTTTTACTGCATTTTTCAAAACAAAAAGGGATTTACATTACTTTTCATGTCCTTATACACCCCAATAAGAATCTGTTGTGGAAAAGAAACATCAACATATCCTTAATGTGGCAAAGTCATTGTTATTCCAATCAAATATACATTTGCCATATTGGGGAGAGTGTATTCAAACTGATGTTTTCCTGATAAATAAGACACCATCCCCTATTTTGTTAAACAAATCTCCTTTTGAAGTTTTGACAAATAAAAAGCCTTCTTATGAGCATTTAAAAGTTTTTGGATGTTTATGTTATGCATCTACTTTAGTAAATGATAGGCATAAATTTAGTCCAAGAGATGATGCTTGTGTTTTTCTAGGCTATCCACATGGTTATAAAGGATACAAGGTTTTAAATCTTCAAACCAATGTTATTTCTATTACTCGTAATGTCATTTTTCATGAAACAATTTTTCTATTTGCAAAAGATTCTTCTATTACACATAACACTGATATTTGTAGTCAAGATTTTTTGCCATTACATATTCCTGATTCTCCATTTCCAGCTTTCTTTGATCTCAATGATATAGATTCTGAAAATATTTTTCAAGATACTGATTTTCATCAAACTGATTTACACCAAAATGATATTTTTGTTCCAATTGATACTGGTTTAACTAATTTTCCACAAAATGATTGTATAACTGACAATTTATCAAATACATTTGTTCAATCAGTTCTCATTCTTTCTCTTGAATCTATACCATCAGGAACACTTGAACCAGTTACTAGAACAAAAAGGCAATCTAGACCTCCTGCATATTTAGATCAGTATCACTGCTATCTTTTACAACATAAGACTGTTTTTCCTTCCCATTCAACTCATACCACCTCCTATCCAATTTCTGCATTCTTGTCTTATGACAAAATAACACCCTCTCGTCGAGAGTTTCTTTTGAATATCACCACTTCCAAACCTCCAAAAACTTATAAGGAAGTTGTTCTGTTGGATGAGTTTAATGCTGCAATGCAGGCTGAGACTAATTCACTATTAGCTAATAGGACTTGGGATGTTTGTGCACTTCCTCATGACAAACACTCGGTTGGTTGTAAATGGGTCTTTACCATCAAATATCATCATGATGGTACCATTGAGAGAAATAAAGCTCGATTAGTAGCTAAAGAATATACTCAACTAGAGGGATTGGATTACTTGAACACTTTCTCTCCAATAGCTAAACTAGGCAGTTTCATAATGTTGCTTGCTTTAGCTGCAATTAATAACTGGTCATTACATCAGTTGGATATTAGCAATGCTTTTTTGAATGATGATTTAGATGAAGAGATATACATGTGTCTTCCCCCTGGTTATACAGAATTAACTGGATAGACTTACCCATCAAATTCAGTTTGCAGATTGAAGAAGTCTCTGTATAGCCTAAAACAGGCTTCAAGACAATGGAATCAGAATCACAAGTCATCTTATCTGTTGGTTTTGTTCAAGCCTCCTCTGATCATTCTCTGTTTGTTAAAGCTGATTCATCCCAGTTCAGGGCACTACTGGTATACGTTGATGACATTTTGATTGTAGGAAGTTATGATGTTGTTGTTACTTATGTTAAAGAGATTTTGAAAAGTGCTTTCAAGCTAAGAGATTTGGGAAATGCAAAATACTTTTAGGATTTGAGATTGTACATACTAAGACAGGCATATCACTCAATCAAAGAAAGTACACACTGGAATTATTAGAGGATGCAGGCTATCTTGGTTGTAAACCAATTTCTGTACCAATGGATCCCACTATCAAATTATCAAAAACATCAGGTGATTTGTTACAAGATCCATCAGTTTAGAGGAAATTAGTTGGACGCCTATTGTATTTGACTCATACAAGACCATACATTACATATGGGGTTCATCAACTGAGTCAGTTTATGTCCAAACCCATATAAACTCATCTTCAGGTTGCATACAGGCTTCTCAAATATCTAAAGAATGATCCTGCACAGGGATTATTGTATCCAGCAGATTCTAAACTCCTGCTTAACGCCTTTTCTAATGCTGATTGGGCTACTTGCCATGATTCCCGTAAGTCTGTAACTGGGTACTGCATGTTTCTTGGTAAATCTTTTATTTCTTGGCGTGCTAAGAAGCAGCAAACAGTCTCCCGGAGCAGTTCGGAGGCTGAGTATCGTGCTATGGCAGACACAACTTGTGAATTGGTTTAGCTCACTGGTTTTCTTACTGATCTACATTGTTCACCCTCGGTTCCAGCAACTCTCTATTGTGACAACCAGTTAGCCTTGCATATTGCTTCCAATCCTGTCTATCACGAACGCACAAAATACATTGAGATAGACTGCCATGTAGTTAGAGAGAAGCTACAGAGTGGATTTTTAAAGACATTACATGTTTCTACTACAAATACTTATTCACAAAAGCAGCTCAGCTTGGAGTTTTTCGAACTCTAATTTCCAAGCTTGGAATTCACATCATGTTTCTTCCAGCTTGAGAGAAGACTATTAGTGTATATAGCTGGTTAGATGTTGGTATAAACTGGTTTAGTAAAACCAGATGATTTGTACATGTAGTATAAAAGAGTAACGACTGTAACAAACACACTTAACAAGAAATACAATTTACCTTTACTCTTCTCTTCTTCTTCCTTCTTTTTTTAAGCTTGATTTTGTTCTAATACAATAATAAGATTTTTTTTATTTTTTATTAGTTGTGAAATATAAAAATTGCATAAATATGTGAAAAGACCTTATATTTTAAAATAAAATACATCTCTTGAAAATTTTATATTTTAGAAAAGAAAGAGTATAAATTTGGTGTTTTCTAGTAATTTGTTTCTTTTTCATGACGAATTATTCATAGTAATCTGTTCTCATTTTAAACCCTTATACTTACATGCATGGACGTCTACGCTGAATCTATAAATACACATCTGTAACAAAAAGAAAGTATAAATACACATTACCTCAAGAATTTAGGACCAAATGTATTTCTCCTCATAATATAAATGAACTAGACATGTACATACTTGTGCGCTTGTCTTAGTAACTGAAGTATGAGTTAGACTATGTACAATGGTTTCAACATTTAACACTCTTTTTTCATTCTATCTTATTCTCTTTTTCTTCCACCCCATTATTCAACATTCATTCAAAACTTACTCATTACAATAGTTTGTTTAATAAATTTAACATTTTATCCTACCACTTTATTTTATATTTTATATTTTATGTTTCATATTTTTATAATTATATTTAACTATAATTAGTGTATGAATTTAAATTAAATAAATTATAGTTAAAAATCAACTTTTATTTTTTATATTTTTATATGTCTTAAAATATTTTTTAAGTAAAAATAAAATACATATTATTAAACAAATAAAGTTACAATAAAGATAAAATACAATACATTATATTGACAAGTAGAAGACACTACAAATAAAACATATAAACTGAAATAGTACAATAAATACAACTCAAAAACAACAGAAGGTTGAGGTGGATACGACATCATCGATCCATGATATGAATGATAATTTGGAACACCATAATGTATGATAAAATTTTGTGGAAACCCATTATTTATCATATTTTGGGGACGTTGTTGATTGGGAGATTGGTTTGAAGGATATAATTATTGGGATTTGG
The DNA here is from genome assembly GCA_900406425.1 of Iberis pinnata. Taxonomy (NCBI): domain Eukaryota; kingdom Viridiplantae; phylum Streptophyta; class Magnoliopsida; order Brassicales; family Brassicaceae; genus Iberis; species Iberis pinnata. The sequence continues at coordinate 55,422 of OVBE01000182.1, forward strand.
ATAGTAAAAAAGATAATTAGTAGAATTTTGGGTGTTGAAATGATTATTGTTTGAATTCATGTTATTAAAAAAGGTTTGGCATTCTAGGAGTTTTTTGAAGGATATTACAAAAAAATATAGAGAAATTTGTTTTTTGTGTCCAAATTAAATGAAACAATTGTATTTCTAGAGATTTTTTTTTACGAATTTTGGTATAATTTTTATTTTTAAAAAATATATTTTATTATATAAATTGATTTTAGATGTATAGGATAAAAAATCTCTCATATCAATCAAAACCTGACATTAACCCCTTATCTCTAACATCTTGTCTTCTCTAATATTATTGGACCACGTGGCAAAAAGAAGGAGACAAAAAACCTCGTTTTAGCGAGTTGAATATTTTCAACTTAATAAATATCACCTCATTTTCATCTAACAGTTCAACTCACCACTATTTTGCTTTCAACTATTGAAAATGAGTTTCAACATGGATGGTCTTAATCACATGCTTACTCATATATTATTTTCCTCTGGCATTCAGAGATATTATAATTAGTTCTTTTATAGTAATAAATCTATTCTCACTTTTAGAAAGTGCTTACATCTACTCTTTTAGTGAAAGGAAAACATCATGATGATATAGCTACCTAATTAGCCTTTACATAGCTAATTAATTAGTTGCAAATTGCATTTTCTCTTAGGCTTATAGAATAAATTATCATATTCGTGAATTTATTGATGATGATATATGATGATAGATTGATAGTGCTTATATTATATATTATGTCAGTCATCCAAATATTCAGTTGTAAATATATAAAGTTGAATATACATATACAAATTAAGTGACTCAAATTTCGGTTGGAGTTTTATTTTAATATATCTTTGATGTATGCATGTCACCAGTGTAATCACACCAAAAATAAAGAAAATCGTGTATAACATGTTCTAAATTTGTCTGGACAATAATATTTAGGTCAAACAAATTAAATGAATATGATCTGATGATTGATCATGAAATATGTTTTCAACAAAACAAAACGTAGCTGTAAAATTTCAATTTATCATTAAAGAAAAAATTATGATCATAGTGGAGCCTGCCATATGTCTACATAAGGCTGTGCCCAATATTGCTCTGGTTGTGTATTTATGTATTTGTATGTGTATGAAGTGAAAACAATCATTGATATATTTAAGTGGTACAAACATTCACCAAACCATTTATAAGAAAATGCAACTATTATTCGCGACAAAATTGTGGTGTTACCCCATCTGCGAGTTTTTGGTTTGATATATATATTAAAATCAATATATGAATTTAACTTATTCGCTAAAGTTGGGATATTTTTGTTGTACAGAAACATTACACATACCAATATTTTTATACGTCATATGATGTATATATAAATACATGTAAATATTGAAATATTGCAACTTGCAAGTCACACGATGTATAATCATTCGTGTTCATCTTAAGATTTTGTTTTTGTCATCGTGGTATAATGACTAATTCATATTCTTCCTTGAAAGCAAATATAAAATTCAAATCCTAATTGGTGAGATGATATGATGTGATATAACTCATTTACTTCTTCTTCTTTTTGTCAATAATAAAACGTCATTAAAACAGAATTCACATAACAGAGAGTGTTGAGGCCATTAAAGACCTCTTTGACACATCTATTTGCCTCAGCATTGTACTTTCTTGGAACATAAGAAAAGGAAATAGATGAAAAGTTTGCAACAAGACTACAAATATCACTTAATAAACTAAAGAGCTCATTAGACGCATTATGAGAATTAAAAAGTGAGACCAATGTCATTTAATAAACTGTCAGGGTTTGATAGTAAGCGTCAACTTATCTTAGCCAACAAAGAATCATTAAAGGCTTCGATCTCTCTAAATCTCAAACCACATGCATTGGAGATTGTGCGCCAAGAAACCCAACACATTTGCTTCCTATCAGAGTTAGCATCCCACCAGAAGCGCGTTAGAACCGACTGAATACGTTTACACAAAGAAACATGGATCTTGAAGCATGACATTATGTAAGCGGGCATTGACATAAGAACTGATTTTAATATCACTTGTTTACCCCCTGGTGAGAAAAAGCATGTGTCCAACTTAGTGATCACTGTCTACTCTTATCCACTAATTTTCCGAAGATATCAGTCTTTTTTAGGCCAAAGTTTTATGGTACCCCTAGTTATATACCAAATCCGCCTTTTTTGGTAACCCCAAGAATCTGTTTAACTACATCTCGAGTCTCCAAAGGAGTTTTCGGAGAGAAGGTAATACTTGATTTGTCCAGGTTTATAACTTGTCCCGAAGCTCTTGAGTAACAAAAAAGGATGGCCTCCAATGTTCAGTTGTTCTTTGCGTTAGCTATACTAAAAAACATCGTATTATCTGCAAAGAGTAGATGATTGATGCGAGGTCCACCTTTTTAAACACAAGTACCCAGAAGAATACTGTAAACTTGAGCATATGATAAAAAGACAAAGGAATAAAGGATCGCCTTGTCTAAGTCCTCAAGAGAGGATTACTCGTCCTTGAGGGGAGCCATTGATGAGGAAGGAGTAAGATACGGATGTTACACACTCCATGATCCATCTAATCCATACTTGATGGAAACTGAAATGATTAAAACATTTTCTAGAAAGCTCCATCCGATCCTATCATAGGCTTTGTTCATGTCCGTTTTATGGCCATAGTGCCACGTTTTGTGGCCGTTGAGCATATGAGAAACTTTAGTATCTCATGAGTAATAAGGACATTATCTGAAAGTACTCGTCCCGAAACGAAGGTGGATTGATTTTCAGAGATAAGTAGAGGCAAGACCTTATGCAATCTTTGGCTAAAATCTTCACAATCGCCTTATAGAAAACATTGCATAGTGCAATGGGGTGATAATCCGAGACTTTCCGAGGGAAAAGAGTCGTAGGAATAAGTTTGATATGAGTCTCATTTCGCTCTCAGGGAAAAGAGTTGTAGTTAAAAAAAACTGTTGGATTTCGTCTACCAAAGTTAGCTCCAAAGTTATTCAAAAAGTTTTAAAAAATCTTGTTGTAAATCAGTCGGGTCCTGGTGCTTTAGTTGGATGCATATCGAAGAGAGCGGCACGAATCTATATCTTATCGCTATAAGAGCACAATTCATCTTATTGTTTATAAGTGGAGAAATAGCTTCATTAACAAGGGTTTCATCCTCTATATAATGGGAGATAAAGATGGATTTAAAATAATCTGAAATGATACAAACCATATCTTGATCCTCAAAGTGAGGAATTCCATTAACATCTTCGATGACTAAAAGTCTATTTTGAGAACGACGAGCTCTTGTAATAGCATGAAAATAGCCTATACTTATGTCGCCTCTTTGGAGCCAATTAAGGCGACTCTTTTGTTTTCAAAAGGGCTCTTCAAGAGCAGAGGATTTTTCTAAGGAAGTTGTTTGGTGAGTAGTTAGTTCGGTATTAGGTATATCCTCAGATAGAGCTATTGAATTATAGCTTGAGCATTCCATTTTTTGACCATCGAGTAAGCTCTTGTCTGCATCTTGCTATACATGTGATAAGAGGTGCTTCAGGATCTAGCAGCCATGTCTTTTGGATAAGATCTGCAACAGAAGCATTATGGCTTCGTCTATTATCATAGTGAAATATTCATTTTCGTTTAATACGAGAGTCATCAATAAATATAATTAATGGACGATGGTCGGAACCCCGAAACGGAGGTACTCCACCTTACTAGAAGGAAATTGTTCGAACCACAAAGAATTACGCGAATAATGATCGAGACGGGCTCGAACAAAGTGATCATAACGTGTTCCTCTCCAAAAAAGGATTTCCCGTAAATTTAACGTCATAAAGGCCATTAGAGCTAATAAAAGTTATGAAATCATCAAAGGTACCAAGTCTTCTAAGCGGACCACCACGCTTTTCTTGATTTTCCATAATTTCATTGGAATCTCCCTTAAAGATTCAGGCTTTGGATCTAAGTGATACAAAAGATGAGATCATGTTCCAAACGAGCTTGCGGTCATTACGAACTGAAGCCCCATACACAAAAGTGATGAAAAAAATCTTGCCTCTGAACTTTAATTTACAGTCTATGAAGTTTGGTAATGATCTCAAAATTTCCAAGACTATATCTTCCTTCCATAACAAGATAAGTCCTTCAATAGTACCTACATGAGATACTATGAAATTATGTACATATCTCATAAACTTTGTTTTCTCCAGAACTATTTAATCGTTATTATTGGTTTACATTAGAAAGAGAACATCCAGGAAAAAAAACCTTGGTAAACTTCCTGGAATCTTCTACCCGTCAAGAAGTTGCAGAACTCTTGATAATTCCAAGCCGTAATGGCTAAAGAAGAGGATTTGGTGGACTCCGAAAATCCACCTTTTTCTTGACTATAGTAGGAACAACAGCATTCACCATAGGGGCAGCCTGATTATTCAGAGGTTGAGTCTCTTGAGGACATTCTTTTTCACCTCATTTCTTACTAGGAGATCCAAGAGAGTATGTGACATTATGTTTTCTGGAACTAGCTCCTTGAAGAGCTTTCCTGGGGATTTTCAATTTTGGTGTTGCTTTTATGGTGTTCTTTGCAGCTATTTTCGAGGAGGTGCTTTAGTACCAGCATCTAATATTGGGAGAAAGACAGTAACTTTGTCCACTCTAGGTCCGAATCTATATGAGACATGAGTATTATTTGATTTAGTTGCCAAGCTGCTTGACTGTAAACGTCCAGATTCATATACTAGAGTAGGTGGGCTTCTTTATGGATGAGTTGAGCTTGTAGCTCTTTGATGACTCTGGATTTTCACGGTTTTTACTTATCAATTAGCATCCATTCTGAGGTCTAAAAGTGTGCATACATCACATTTAGGGTCGATTTCACTAATTTTAGTGTTTTTAGGACTTTTGCATTAGAATTTGCATATGCACGCATTTTGGAGGTTTTTCAGGACTTTCAGGTTTTTTTTGGGAAGGATTTGAGAAATTTCAGAAAAACAGCACTTGACGTCGAATGGACTTAGCACTCAGCACTCAACATTGGAATGGACTGAACTTACCTCCAAGCACTTGCAGGATCGATCCCAAATCAATGCAGGATCGATCTCAGGAAATCCGACAACGAAAAAAGATCGATCCCGCTCAGCACCTTCGGGATCGATCTCAACTCAATTCAGATCGATCCTAACAACACTCCAGATCGATCCTGCAACGAAACCAGATCGATCTTGGGCAGTTCGACAATGAAATAGGATCGATCCCCCTTTCACTCTTTCAGCGTTCCTGATGAAATCTCAAACGACGCTAAGGAAGTGCGCGAAGATAAAGTTGGGCTAAGAAGAGAACACATGAGATCGATCTCAGCTATATTGGGATCGATCTCAGGCACTCAACGCCAGGATCGATCCCAACCTCAGACAAAGCTTGGACGCAACGAAGCTGGATCAATCCCAAGCAAGCACCGTTTAGTCTGGATCGATTGTGCACTCAACCACCCGAAGAAAAACACGCTCCGACTCGACCAACTCGAATCCGGATACCACCTGAAGCAAGGACCAAGATCCAAGATGATTAGCATTTTGTCTGTAGTGCAAATTAGGGCTTTTCTCTGAACACTATAAAAGCCTTAATTCGCCTCCATTTGCAACAAGCTTAGTTTTTCTTTCCTTTTTAGTTTTTGTCNGTAGATCTCTATGTATCATTTTGTAGTTTCGTTTGCTGTTTCATCTGCTTCTACTCCCATGAGTAGTGAGTAGTCATCTCAGTTCCTGAGGATGGGGGTAGACAAGGGTTGATGTTCTGGGTTTGTCTAGGTACCTAAGTTGTTTGGTTGTTAGATCCCTTATTGGCCTTCTCAACTTAATGCTGACTGCACTCTTACCCGAGAGGGATGGAGGACCGCCGTTAGGCCCTACAATACCGAGAGGTGAGTATTTTTAGGTGACCGGACCGAGGGGGTTGCAGAGATTCGTTTCCCCTTCTCTGTGAATAGATGTGGGAAACGAGTTAGC
>OVBE01000183.1:0-62093 GCA_900406425.1 Iberis pinnata
ATATATTTAATTTTTTATTTGATTAAATTATTATAAAATATTTAATTTATTATTCTAATTGATTTAAAAATATTTTTTTGTATTATTTTAAAAGTAATATTAAAAATAAGATTTAATATGAAAAATATTTTAACATAAAATTTATTGGGTTAAACCAAAACACGATTTGTTATCGCTTTTATAATTTAAATCGCAAATCAGTGTTCTAAATCGTTTAAGGGGGTAAAATGATGAAAACAAATAGTTGAGGGGGTCGGGTAAGGAGGAATTTAAGTTCAGGTGGGAAATCAAAGAGCTCTAAAGTCCAGGGGGAAAAAATTGGATGGACAAAGTTGAGGGGGTCAGGTAAGGAGCAATCTAAGTTCAGGTGAAAAACTAAAGAGCTCCAAAGTTCAGGAGGAAAAAGTTGGATGGACAAAGTTGAATGGGGCTAGTGAAGTCATCCCTAATTATTAAGGAGGAAAGCATCTCCCTTATCGGGATTTCATCTTCTAGTCCAATAACTAGAAGCGGATAAACCTCTTGATTCCCGAAGAATCGATCAAAAGTCGATGCGGGAATGGTAATGACAAGATAAACAGTTGACATAATTAAAACCTAATACAACATATCTAACCAAAATAGCATAATCACATGCTCGACAAAAGAAAAGAAAATTTACCTTTTTCACTATAAAAACCTTATGGTTTTAGGTTTTAGACTTAAGCTTTATTTTATTTTGGAGTTTTACTGAGGGAGAAAAGATTCAATACCTTATATTTTGAGAAGAATTTTTGAATCCTTTTTAATATATCTATATTCATTTTATTATGTGTTCTTCAAAGATATTGATTTGCGTTTGCTTGCCAATGTCTGAGTAGTTCACTAATTAGGTTTTAAGGTTTCCCAAGGAAATCATGTTTGATTGTTAGATTTATCATAAGGGGATAACAATTGATAGGTTCTTAGTTTAGACTTGTTACTAATGCATGAATTAGACTGGCCATCTAGTTTATTGATATTAGACTAATAAATGCAAAGAGACTTGGTTTAGAAGTTGGATATAGTCTAGATGAATAAGTGTTCTTGCTTGCGAGAGTATTGTCCTGAATATAATGCTTGTGAACAATTGAATCTGAACTGTAATGCATGATCAATTATTTAGAAAACGGTAAGAGTTTATTTATGGTAAATTGAGCATAGGGTTTAATACTCCGAGAGGAGATTATTCCTTCATTGTCTTTCATGTTGATAACTATTTTTTAAAGAAAATCTCTGCATGATATTTTGACTTTTAAACCTAACTACATGTGGATTTCCTGATGCATAATGATTTTATTCTAACATTTACAACCGCATTTAATTTACTGTTTTGATTTCAATCACAACCAATCTTTTTATTCCTTTTAGCTTGATTCGATATTTAACTAAATCGTGTACTTTCTGGTCTATGTGGGATTCGGTCCTATACTTTTACATCGATCTGTTATCTGCAGTATTAGTTTTATGAATTAAATTCTTAACGTATCAATAAGCTCTGCAACACCGCATAGGATGCAGAGGATGAACTTTCCATGGACCATTGAAGCAAGAGGAAGAAACCGAGAAAGTGCAACTCGGTACCGTAAAAAAAACCTAGGAAGATCAACACCGAATTCATATGTCGGCGTTGGCGGCACGAGGCCGGCCACCAGCTTCAAAAGAAACAGAGAAGAGAAGAGAACTCTCAACTTAGAGAGAAGATGGAGAGACCATTTTTAGAGAGAGAGAGTCTTACACTAGACTTTTTTAATTTTTTTAGCAACATTATACATACATTATCTTTATCTTACCTTTTTTCTAAATTCCACCCCTCATTCTCTTTGCAAATAAAAGCATCTAAAATAAGATAGTCACAAAGATTATCCAAAAACATAATTTTTTATGAATCTAATAAGATTAAAATTATTTAAAACGGACGTAAAGTATATATAATAGTAAATAGTGAATAGTGAATTTGGGTTTTAGTGAAATATAAACACGTAAATAGTCCGACTACTGAAAAAGATTAGTCGCACTATTTATGTATATAACATTATGTATAAAACATTGGCTAAACCCTAAACAAAAATAAAAACCCTAAACTCTAAAATATAAACGTTAAACTCTAAAATATAAACTCTAAACTCTAAAATATAAACCCTAAACTCTAAAATATAAACTTTAAACTTCAAAATATAAACCTTAAACTCCTAAATTTAAACCATAAACTCCAAAGTATAAACCATAAACTTCAAAGTATAATGCTTAAACTTCAAAATTTCAAAATATAAACAGTAGATTCCAAAATATAAACCATAAGTCCAAAAAATATAAACTCTAAACCTAGACCCAAAAAAAATAAGAACATAAGTCTGACTACAAAAAAAAAAAATCTTACTACCAATGCGAAAAGAATGTAAGAGAAACAACTGTCACCAAGTATATGATATATTGTCTCATAAGAGAGAATTGACCCCTAAATATAGGTGTTAATTTTAAAAATATATGTTATAACTTGATTATTCAGTGCAATTTCTCCTTTGTAAATTTCAGCATTCACCATATAAAATATATACCTAAACTAGTACGAAGCTGTAAACTCAGTACTAAAAATGATTTCCTACATAAATGTTGAATTTTATTACGACGGTTTAACATGTGTAATATGTAAATTATTATTATCATCTTAACTACCACTAACATTAGTTATAAAAAGTTTGTATAACCTTCATGTAAGTAATTTCCATGTTAAAAGTAGGGATGACTCATCACAAAATCAATTTAATAAACTATATTGTTTTGAAAATACTAAAATATCTATGAAATCGATTTATATATATCATAAATTAAAAGTATATTTTTTCTTTAAACTAAGACCGTTTAGATAACTATAAGAAAATATGTGCTTTGAGACTAAAGAATCAATTGCAATTTGGGTGTCGCAAATGAATTTTGTCACAATTTAATCGCGATATTCACAACGAATTGTATTAGTCACAATTATGTAGTCGCAAATTTTGCGATAGAATTGTTACGAAATCATGTAGTCACTAATATCAGTTGCAAATTGACAATAAATTTGCGATTGAATAGTTAAGTCGCAAATACTTTTTCAGTTGCAACTTTGTCAAAAAAAAATTTGTTACGGATTTGTGACTGATATATAACTTCACTCGCAAATCAGCAGCAATATGTCATCTATATTCTAAAATGTTTATCACACAATTTTTGTGGAGGAATGTAATGAATAACATAAGATAGTCTAAAATTAAAAAACTACCTCCCAAGTAGGTGTTATCCCTCTCTCCTCCAAAAATATATGTTATATTCGTATATACCCCTACAACAATGAACACTCTACTTATGCCATCATAGGTTCATGATGCACCGTAGGATCATATTCATCTTCTTTTGATTTGGTTTTAACGTAACTTGTTTATCAAGTTACGTGGCTTTTGTTTGTTTTACAATAACTTTGTTAGCAAGTTATTTGACTTTCTTTTATTTATCACATGCATTCACGTGCATGATCATTGTTTTGATTCATTACTTAGTTTTCATATTCGATTAGGATTAGCATTATTAGTCGTTAGGTTTTTAGACTTAGGGTTTTATATAAATAGCTACTTATTTTTTTTTTCTCATTATTGATTTTTAATAAAAGATTTTGTTTTTGAAACGATCTTCTAACAAAAAATCGCGAATTATATTCACAAACGAGTTTCTTACAAAACACGGTGTATACTATATACAAAATTTCCCCTTCCATCGATTCAAAGCTTCCGCCTCTCCATCAGTTGGTATCAGACATAGAATGTTCTGGTAATCATCTTCTTCATATCACATCATGCCTCCAAAGAAAAATCATGATCTACCCAAGGATGATACACGAGAAAATCCCCCCCCCCCATCGCCCTAGATATGACTGAGATGCGTAGTACACTTCTTGCTATGCAAGAAAATATACAAAGAACAATCACATCATCCATCCAAGAAAACATGCAAGCCCTGGGTGAAACAATCGTTGCCGCCTTACAATAGCGAAATTCAGGCGCAAACAACGATGATCCTGATCGTGATGATAATGATCAAATTGATAAACATCATGTGCATGAAAATCGCATGCAGGATCAAAACTAGATTCGCAATCATTGTGATTTCGGTCATGGAAACTAGCAGGATCTCTGGGAATGGGGCTTCAAGGTGGATATTCCTGAGTTCCATGGAGGAGTTCGTGGTGAGGAGCTGTTAGATTGGCTCATCACAACAGACAAAATCTTCGAGTTCAAGTAGGTGCCACCAAATTGCCGAGTTCCACTTGTTGCCATGAAATTTCGTGGACATGCAGCTGCATGGTGGAAACAAATGAAGTCTTCTAGACAGCATAACAGTAAACTTTAGATTCAATCTTAGGAAAATCTTAAGAAGCACTTGCGTCTTACGTTTATTCCACATAATTTTGAACGAACGCCATACACAAAAGTTCAGAACTTGCGCCAAGGTCAATGTTTGGTTAACGAATATGCCAAAGAGTTTTATTTGCTTCTAGCTCGGGTTGAGATTAATGATTCTCCATCCCAACTAGTCTCTCATTTTATTGGTGGACTTCGGCAATCCTTACAAACTTCTTTGGAGCATTTTGAACCAGCGACAATCGCTGAAGCTCATCGGTAAGTTGCAACGTTTGAGTTACAACAACTTTCATCGACCTGGAGCAATCAAATAAACTATTCTTGTCCACCAGAGATAGCAACGGGTTCGTCCTCGTCTAAAGTTAAAGATGGTGACAATCCTTTATCGGGTTCACGTCCTAACTCCCAAACAGATGAACCGCAACTCCGACGCTCTTCGCGCCCCAATGCTCTTTGTTGGTATGTGTGTAGTGCACCATGGCAATGTTAAAAAACATGTCCTCATCAAACTCATTGTGTTCTTATTGTATACAACACTACCAATGATGACATCGCCTATTATAACTCTGCAAATGAACATGATAATACACCAGCTGCCACCAAACATTTGACTGAGGGAGATAAGGGTCCTTTACTTGTTTTACACAGGTTTTGTATCACTTTGTCTCGTCACGATGATTTATGGCTACTAGAGAAACATCTTTCGCTCTACATGCACTATTCATGGTCGCGTTTGTAGCTTTATCATCGACTCTAGTAGTTTTCGTCATGTTATCTCTGATGATGCTATCGACCGCCTCCAACTACAACATGAGCCGCATCCATCTCCTTATACATTAGGCTGGTTAAAATCTGGCGTTAATGTGTCTATCACACATTGTGTCTTCGTGCCTTTCTCGATAGGTCTTTACTATCGCAATCGAACCTACTGTGATGTTGCTCCAATGGATGTTAGTCATTTGCTTTTAGGAAGATCATGGGAATATGATCGCAAGGTCATGCATGATGGACGTAAGAATACATATAGTTTCATTTGGGAAACACATAATATTATGTTGACTCCGTCACGAGAGACCGCACTTGCACCTGCACCTTCTCCGTCTCTTCAACCTGAACCTCCAAAACAGACTCTTCAACGCCACCAAACTACTTTACTTAGATTTTTTGCGATGGTGAATGCAGAAATACAAGCCGAAGGAAAAGCTTTCTATCTCCTTCCATCAGTGTTTTCTTCATCTATTACTGCATCTACATCAGAGTCACATGTTCACAACACCATTACTGATCTTTTAAAACAGTTTAATGATGTCTTTTCGCTTGATCTTCCACCTGCTCTCCCTCCTATGCGCGATATTTAGCATCATATCGATTTTGTCCCAGGTTCGACACTTCCAAATCGACCGCATTACAGAATGAGTCCTCTTTTAACATGAAGAATTACGCAGACAAGTAGAAGAGCTTATACATAGAGGCTACATTAGAGAGAGCTTGAGCCCTTGTGTAGAGCGATCAACAAGATTATGGTGCGTTATCATTTTCCTATTCCACGTCTTGACGATCTCTTGGACCAAATCGAGACAACTTTGATTTTTTTTAAATCAATCTGAAGAGTGGCTACCATCATATTCGTATTCATAGGGGTGACAAATGGAAAAAATATTTTAAGACCCGTGAAGGTTTGTTCGAATGGCTAGTCATGCCCTTTGGTTTATCAAAAGTGTCCGGCACATTCATGAGGGTCATGAACCAAGCATTACACCTTTTTATAGGCAAATATGTTGTTGTATATTTCGATGATATTCTCATCTCTGTCACCTCCGTGAAGTCCTTACGGTTCTGCATCATGAAATATTTTTTTCCGAGTTAAAAAGGTGTGAATTTGGTGTGAGTGAAGTACCTTTTCTCGGTTACATAGTTTTGGCAAAAGGACGTGAGGTTGATCCCACCAAAATAGAAGCTATTCAATCTTGGCCGACACCCAAGATAATCACTGAAGTACGTAGTTCCCATGGCTGAGCCTCCTTTTATCACTGTTTCATCAATCACTTTAGTTCTATCATGGCACCACTCACTGATTTCATGAAAATCGGCTCCTTCACATGGACACCCGAAGCCAAGATCGCGTTTGACACCATCAAAACCAAGCTCATATCAGCTCCTATACTATGCTTACCGGACTTCAAAACCAACTTTGAGCTACATTGCAATTGTCTAAGTTAGGTATTGGCGTGGTATTAAGTCAACATGGTCGCCCTATCGCTTACTTTAGTGAAAACTTTTCCAGCGCATGAATTCGTTACAACAGTTACGACATGGAATTATATGCGATTGTACAAGCCATTAAGCATTAGAGGCACTATCATGTGCATCGTGAATTTGTCTTATTCACGGATCATGATGTTTATGACATCTCGACAATATGGCTATGGTATCAACGAGACATGCGGGGTGGATTTCTTTCTTACTACGATTCACGTTTTTGATACGACACCAAGCTGGCTCTACTAACCGTGTCGCTGACGCATTAAGCCGACTTCATGAGTTGTTGACTTTGATGCAATCATCTATCACGGGTTTTACCTCTTTCACCGAGTTATACGCCGTCAATCGTTATTTTGCATCTATATTTCGAGATGTCAGTGATGGACTTTCCAGCAATTTTAGTCTTCATGATAGTTTCTTGTTCAAAAGTTTACGCTTATGTGTACCTGACTGTAGTCTACATCTCCAATTTATTCTTGAACTTCATAATGAGGGTCATGTTGGTAGAGATCAAACTGTTGATTTGGTTGCGCGTACATACTTTTGGCCAACCCTTCTTCGTAATGTCGAGCGTTTCGTCTCGTGTTGTCGTGTTTTTCAAGAAGCAAAAGGTAAGACAGCAAACGCAAGTCTTGACCTACCTCTACTTGTCCCTACACAACCTTGGACTTACATTAGAATGGATTTCGTGCTTGGCCTTCCGAAAACTCAAAGAGGATTCGACTCAATCTTTGTCGTAGTCAATCGTTTTCCAAGATGTCACATTTCATTGCATGTAAGAAGACGACTGATGTTGTCCTTGTTGCGAACTTGTTCTTCATGGAGATTCATCGTTTACACAGGTTACCCACTTCGATTGTGTCAAACAGGGACACACGATTCCTTAGTCACTTTTGGCGTTCCTTGTCGCGTTTATTAGGGACTATTTTAGATATGAGCACCGCCTACCATCCTCAGACTAATGGTCAAACAAAGGTAAATAATCGTTCGTTGGGTAACCTTCTTTGATGTCTTGTCGGAGATGACATTAAGTCTTGGGATTAACATCTTGCACAAGCTGAGTGTGCTCATAATCATGCTCTCAATCGTACACTTGTTTTTTTCCTTTTCAATTTGTCTATGGTGTCATTCCTAGAGCTCCCGTCGACCTTGCTACAACGCCGGATTTGACTCGTCACCATGGCCAAGAGATTTATTTTGTGGATGACTTGGCCAAACTCCATTCTCGTGCGCATGATAATATTGAGATGCATGCCGCTAAGCAAAAAGATGATGCAGATAAGAAGAGACGCTAAGTTTTGTTTGTCCCTGGCGATTTGATTTGGGTTGTTCTCACCAAAGATCGTTTTGCACCTGGAGATTATAACATTTTTAAAATTATTAGTATGTTTTTTATTTTCTTGATTTAATTTGGAATTTTTGGAATTTTCTGAATTTTTGTAATTTTAAATTTTTTTAAAGATATTTCTGGATTTGTTTTGGATTATTAATGTTTTTAATTAAGAAAACAAAAGTTAATAATGTCTTAAATAACAAGTAACCAAATCCGTGTAAAATGGAAATATGTTGATAGTTTTTGTATTAAACTAGGTAACCAATTTATTTGGTGTATTAAGTTGGATATTTGAATAGTTCGCGTATTGAAAAAGTGAAAGGAATACAATATATACTATTAATTTTGAAGACATTTTTGAAAATAACCTTATAAGCATGTGGTATATTACAATAAATGTCATTGCGTATTAATATTTTAAAGAACAAAAAAATCGATTGATGGGAAATTTCGGAATACAACAATTACAAAACGCATGGATCCTCCTAATGAATCGGATCTGGCCCGTTTTGGGAAAATTTGACTTCGAGGTCGAGTGTTCGAGTCACAAGTTTACGGTTTTATTATGCTGGCGATTTTATATATTAATAGTTATTAACGCACAAGATAACATTAATATACATCAGCACAAATGGTAAAACCTTTTCCATTTGAACACTTGGTTTTGTGTTCGATCCAACTTACTGCACTTTAATATTAAAATATTTAACTACATATTAACATACATAAGATTTCAAATACTCCATTGATGTTGTTTTTCTTAAATCATAACAAACTTAATTGTGGTAAGTATTATTTTTAAAAGGATAATTTTAAAACTTTAAATTAAATTTGATAAGTATTATTTTTTAACTAGAAAAATCAACAAATTAAATTATAATCTTTGTTTCATAAATCATAACAAAAGTAATTGTTATTTAGAATTTTATATTTAAATTTAATAAATTTAATTAGTTGACTAAATAATCAAAAAATATATCTTTTAAATTTAAGATATAATATATATATCTTTTAACCCTAAAAATATTATCTTCTATAGAGGATAAATTTTAATTATGTTTTTTTAATCTTTAAACTTTAAATTACAATTGGATAAGTATAACAATAATCATATATATGACGAAGAAATCTTATTAACTTTAATCTATAACTTTTTTTCCATATATTGTAAAAAAAAAAACTTAATTGTGTTTCTAGAATTTTCTACTATAAGTTTCCAAATTTAATTAGTTACCTAAATATTCTATTTAAAAAAAACGAAAAAACTAAGATCCCGCGTCGAAAATTGAAGAGAGTCTCATTCCTTTCCAGCACCCATATATATGTGTTTCGTGATTATTTCCAATATCACACCAATTTTGATGCAGTAAATGCAAGAAATCAATTTAATCGAGATCTAAGCACAAAAATACTTAGTTACATTCAATTTTCAATTAAATCGAATTTATAATTAAATATGATAAATATTTTTGTTGGTTGAATAGTTTAAGGTCTTGATTTAATAAGGATCTAAAGAAAAAAAATTCGTTTTAATTTGGTTTTAGTGAAACCGAATTAAAAACCAAAAGTGATAAACATTATTTTAGTTTCATAAAAGTGACCGAGTTTTTTTAATTGGTGATTTATTTCTTTTAGGATCCCTATTCTTCACGGGTTAAATATCTAAATATCACTATTCCATAGAAATTTAGTTAAGAAGTTAATGTCACCGGTACTTTTTCGAGAATTTTTAAAAACGTGCATATCCCTTAATTGGGTTGGGTATGACCAGGTCTAATGCAGATTCAATCTATGAGGAATGCGTTTTTTTCTTTCAGAAATGTGCGTTTCTATATATTTAGGTTCCATACCTTTTTTATAATTTCATGTTTTTACAATTGTATTTTATTATTATTTTATATCGTATGACGAGTTAAATGTTCAATATTTATAATAATGGGTTATGTTTGTTACTTTTAGAACTATGACTTTTCCATTTTAAAATATATATGTGTACTTTTTGCAATTTTAGATGACCTTGTGTAGTTTTAACTTTAAAAATTATTTAGCTAATTTTAATTTTTGATTTTGAAAATAAAAAAGTAAAATTTCGGGAGAAAATGAGTTTTTTTAGGATGTTGTTTTTACGGGTCGATACACATGATTTTTTAAAAAAAAATATGTAAGTAAGAAATTTAGTTATTTGTAATTATGATTTGAAAGATATCATTTATAAATCAATATATTTTTCATATCTTTAATTTTCATATTTGGATTCTTAATCTCGGATATCTTCCCTATTTTTTATTTGAAAACTTTCTATCTTTACAATTTTTTATAGTAATTAAATTAAATTAAAAATAATTATAATAACCATAAGTGAAAAATTATGGAAAATTTAAAACGGTCCATTTTTTTTAAAAGAACCCGAACCCATTTTTAATATTAAAATATTTGGTTCAAAAGAAATAATATTTTCGGTTGAAATTTTGACAATTAAAAATATTCAAGTAAACAAAAAACATATAATGACATTTTAAATATATGAAATCCAAAACAAAATAGAGATAACAATGCACATTAAATATTTTAAATATATTCTAATAAACAATGCAAATTAAATATTATATAACATGTATATTTATAAAATATTTACTAACATTTTAAATTTCAATTAAAACGTTACAAATTTTAATAAAACCACAAAATATCACACTAAAAACTTTAAAATTTAACTTTATTAACATAATCAATTAATTTATCACAGTTCAAATTATTCGAATATTAAACAACACACTTCTGTATACATATGATTTAAAACAATAAAAATGAAAATCATATGAAATAATTTCCCTGTATATAGCGCGGATCCACAACTAGTTGGTGTATTAAAATGGAATTTTCCAAAATTAAATATATGCCATGGTTTTTGTTCTAAAACCTATTATTCAGTTATAAATAATTTTGATGTTTCTTTTTTCTTTTCATTCCTATACTTTTGTTCACGTTTTGATTTCTTAATCTTCCCACAAATTATATTTTTCTGTGTTTAATTTATCGTTTGCTTGCAAGCATGTGCTTTTATTTGTATTAAAAATTATATTTATTATCTTATACCTTTTTGTTGTGCTTTTGTAGAATTGTTGATACAAAGTTATATTTAATTTTGTTAGTTTATATTTTAAGAGGCTTTTTTTTTGTCAACTAGTACTGGATATTTTAGGACACTTATATTTACTGTTTCAAAGAGTTTTCGTAAGACTTTGCAATCGGACCATGTAGTCAGGACCGGTCTTGAGATTTTAAAATTTTATAAAGACCGCAATCTACAATGGAAAAATATGTCAAAATTGTAGAACTTTTCAAAAAATGAGCCGTTTTCTTAACTAAAATTTTTAAATTGAAAAAGATCCGCAAGTGCATGTTTGTTCTGCTTAAACTCAGTACTGGCTCTGCATATAATAAACATAATTAATATACTTCAAATATATTATGGCTTCAAATTATAGTAATCAAATTTAAAATCACCGGTAATATCTCATATTATCATTAACATTTTTTTTATTTTGAAAAGACAACATTTGCGTATCCAAAAAGTTGAAAGTAATGAGAGTTATTGATTTGATAGGTTTAATCAAATTTTTGGTTTGGTGTGATTAGTAGATACTAGGAAAGTATAATTATAAAAATAAAGTAAGATGCTTTAAACGAAAGA
Organism: Iberis pinnata; assembly: GCA_900406425.1. Lineage (NCBI taxonomy): Eukaryota > Viridiplantae > Streptophyta > Magnoliopsida > Brassicales > Brassicaceae > Iberis > Iberis pinnata. The sequence goes on from OVBE01000183.1 coordinate 11,702, forward strand.
ATAAAAGAGAAAAGTAAGTAAGGGTCATGTCGAATACCTTTTAATTGGAATCGACTCTCTGCATGTCTTGTTGACAAAAAGAAGAATATACGTGTCTACACGCTAATCGCAGTTACGTATCAAATGTCCAAATCATTTTCGCAATTTGCAAACACTATGCTAAATTTTTCAACTATATATTGGACCTAGAGATGTAAGAATATGTTTTTTTTATCCTATCCTACTCTAACTCGAATTAATCTCCTTCAAAATTATTCAGTTTTTAAAAAGTTCAAATGAAACAATCACCATAGGCTCCGTTTTTATGAGTTCAATCTTATATTTTATAGGCTTCCAAAATTTAAAATTATATATATGTAAAGGCCCCAAACACAAATATATAAAATATTAGCCTTAATTTTTTTCAATTTTCTTAATCCTCCAAAATTTCAAGACCGGCCATGGTTGGATGTAGAGTAATCTATGGATACTCTAATTAAAAACTATATTTTTAATAAAGACTTATATTAAATTGTAAAATTCTAATTTAATATTATATTTGGATTTTTATAATGTATATTATAAATTTATAATATTATTGTATGTACGGTGTTTTGATGTTTCAAATAAAAATAATTTTTTATATGCTTTTTCATACTATAAAATTATAACATATTAAGATTACTCAAAAGCCTACAAAGTATTCAAATATTAAAAAAGTAAATTTAGATGCATAATCTACTTTATATAATTAGCTTTTGCATTTTTTCTTTGAAAAACATGATTTTGCGTTTTTAGGTAAAATTGCGATTTTGACAAGAAAACGCGATTTCGCGTTTTTGTCGGGAAAATACGATTTCGCGTTTTTGTCGGGAAAACGCAATTTTGCATTTTCGGCGGAAAACCATGATTTTGCGGTTTTTACGAAAAAACGCAATTTTACGTTTTTGGCGGAAAAACGCAATTTTATATTTTTGACGGGAAAACGTGTTTTCATCGGGAAAACGCAAATTCATGTTTTTGGCGAGAAAATGCTATTTTGTGTTTTTGATAAGAATCAACGATTTCTCGTTTTTGGCGGAAAACACGATTTTACATTTTTGGCGGGAAACCGCAATTTATGTTTTTGGTGAGAAAACGCGATTTTTTGTTTTTTTGTGGAAAACCGGGATTTTGCGTTTTTTGGTGAGAAAACCACGATTTTGCATTTTTGGCAAGAAACCGCGAGTTTACATTTTCGGCGAAAAAACATGGTTTTGCGTTTTTGGTGTATTTTGTTTTATTATAAATTAATAATATTAAAAAGTTTATTTAGTTTTTATTTTTAAAAAATAGATATTGTTTTTAAAAATAGCCATAGGGTAGGGTAAACCTATATAGGATTGTAGCAAAAAAAAACCCGCCTGTTTAAAAAAAAAAAATTGTGTCAGAGATGGGCAGGCTTTGGGATCCAAATTTTAGTAGGATAATGGGTACCTTAATGGATATTTATCCACTTTTAACATCTCTAATTGGACCAATCCAGAGCATAAGCAATTGAAGCCATCGACATGCACGATCCATAGATTTAATAGGCTCTAGTCCAAATTTAAGTTTTTTGCCCTTTTACGAGGAAAAAACAAATTATGTACCCTTTTGTTAAAGGAAACTTTTTTAAAAAAGCTTTGGGTCCTAATCCATGGCTTATATGACTTAAGCCATGTGCCGGACCTAGCTACCGATTAAGACACTAACATATAACATATAGAATATGTTTTTGTAATTAAATGATATTTTTCTTGAAATAAAAGAGCATTTTCTTGAAATATAAAGGCATTAATATTGAAATAAAGGGAGATTTGTTGATTTTTAAAAAATAATTTTTTTTATATCATAAGTAACATAAATTATAGGTTTTTGTAAAAACAATATTCATCAAAGGTTCTAAAATGGTAAACTAATTTTAATATGTTTTACTTAAATATTTTGTTTTTATTTTTTGTCACTTTAATCTTTGAATCATAACGAACCGTCAAGTTAATTTATTATGTCAAGTTAATTTATTATAAAAAATTAACATATATATAAGGGGCACATTTTTAGATTTTTTGTAAGGCATCCAAAAACGTTGAACCGACAATGACTATATAATATGTTGAAATAACTATGCTCAAGTGGAAGTTGTGTCCAAACTTTTTTACTTTTATTGTATTAATAAAAAGGTAAACTCGAATTATACTGAATAATAATATTTTGATCAAATCAAAAACTAGTAGGACGTAGGGGCAGGACGAATCGGATATCCTGAGTTTTTAGGATATCTGGATCCATGAAAACACTATCCTGATCTGGATTCGAGATATCCACGAGTATCTCGAATCCAGATCCTGATCCAAGGCTAACACTAAAAAAAACTGAACATTTTTAAATATAATTTCTACAAAATATAAAAATTGATTATAAAATTATATTTAAGTATATTTTAAAAAGAAATAATATTTTTATATATTTTAAAATAATAAAAAATATTTATGTATATTTACTAAAATAACATTGTTTGTATTTTATAAAAATATAAAAATATCATACTATATATTAAAATATATATACTTTTTACATTTATTTGATATATATAGGTCGGATCCGTTCCGGATCCGGATATCCGAACCTAAAATTTTTAATCTGAATCCAGATCCGAACTCCTCGAATATTCTAATTTTCGGAATGGATCCGGACTTATCCCGGTTCGGATCCCGGATAATAATTCCACTTCTAGTTGGACGTTGTGCCAAATATATTACACAATAACGATTTTATTTTATTGGTGGATGTTTATTAGCTGCTATGACAATCATGTTCCTCAACTTAATTGTTTTACGAGTGGACTTTCATTAGTACTAATGACAATTTTATCTTTTGACTCATTTATCATATTTTTATATCTATCATCAGTAATTTTATCTTATTATTATTGTAAAACTTCTCTTTCGTTTTTCGATACAAGTCACACAACTTCACATTCACGATTGAAGTGGATTTGGTCAACAATTCTTTTCTCATGTTCCACAAAGTTTTCATTTGCTACCATACTTATATTCGCATTTGGTTAACTATTCAATTTGTGCGATCCCATTTTCCACTAACCTCAAGTTGCTATGCCTTGAAATCTTTCTAGATTTTGTCTTAAGCGTCAATATGATCATTTATCTTCAAAATTCTCTCATCATCGTGGTAGGCAAAGCATGTTGGGAAATTCAGGTTAAACTCAAATATCGATATTGCAAGTGCAAAACGAGTCACAATAGTACAAATGAAATCGAATCAATCAATATTTTTTAATAGTATAAAGAATGGACTAATAGTCTAAAACCTTCTACCTTTGGTGTAATAGTTGCCTCGACCTCTGTATCCTCCGGAATAGCCACCTCTTCTTCTACCTTGATATTTGTATCCAGAGTAGTCTTTAGTAGTACAAGCCAAAGTGAGGGGTGAAAAATGAAGTGGTGTAGGCATGTACCTCGTCATCAATTCCACTAAGTTGTGAGGTGACATCTTCATAAGATGGACTGGGGTAGGAGTTCACAGCATTTTCAAGGATAGTACTGACTCACTTATACTTTTTGTCTAACCCATTTAGAACACCAAAAATCTTCTCATTTACTGGATAACCGATGAAACTTAATGTATCACATATTCCCTGAGATATTCTGATCTCGATTTGTTCAACTTGGTTAAGTTTTGCAATTACATTGAAACTCAAATAGGCGTGAAGTAGAGACTCGATTATAATGTTTGGATATAGCCAACCAAACTACATGCGATGAAGCAATATTATACACTTCTTCTAGGATATCTTAAAAAAGAGATCTTTGTAGCGATGCTCTCACTATTTGGCCGGACCTGAACCATCTGGTGAACTCGTGGTTGCTAGTTTTAATGGTGATTTTTTCAGTTTGCATAGAATTGCTAAACAGTGGCCTTTGTTTAGCTCCAGTGATGAATCTTAGTGGCTTTTGCCTAGAAAGAAATATTCAAATTGAGTTTTCCAAAGAAGATAGTTCTATTATGTTAGTTGATAGGTTCGGGATTTAATTTCTAAATCTACACCGCAAAGAACATATCAAAGTAGTATAGCAAATGTCGAATTCCATCCATGAGAACATCTTTAAACATTTGAATACTTCTGATCTTTCTGCCGGACTCTATATCTACATATTCCAATTTGTATTCAAAACGTACGGAACACCTAAAAACTTGAAAATATGTCAAAATCGCAAAGAAAATGCTTGGATAATGTAGAATAGCAGACATAAAAGTCCATTATTATGCATTAAAATCGATTAAAATCATTAGTTTTAGTGTAACATTGTGTAATACTTAAAAGTGGAAAATTTTTAGAAACAACCATGACTTTGATATCATGAAATCAGAAAAATAAGACTTCAATTTTCATTTTCATTTAGATAATGATCTCGGCAATACAATGTTCTTGCTTTTATAGGCTGCAATTAGTAAATAATATTAAAAGAAGAGTATTACCTTAGCTGATTGCCAACAATTCAGAATAGTTTTTAAGAGGTTACCATCAACAATACTGTAAAAAGTTTTAACCAAAAAACAATATTTTAAAAATTGCAAATGACATAATTTAAACCAATATTTTTCGTTTTAAATTTACATGAATAAAATTATATGTATACTACAAATTTTCTAAATTGAAAGTTAATGTTCTTGCTCAAATCAATTTTTCATCACAATTACGCTCATGTTAATCAATTTACTTAACATTATATTAATTTCAAAGAATATTGTACACTTATTGTCACTTTGATTCTTTGAATTGGTGAACACATTCATGAATATCATATATAGTTTAAAAGTATTGTTGAAAATTGTTTTCTTTATTAACGAAAATCAAGTTAAAATATATGATCATCTACTATATATACTTGAGAGATTTGTGTTCGATCTACCTTTAGTTAATGGGTTTTTTCATCAATTTCTCTAAAATATAACTATAACTTTTTAGATTGCAATTTTTACATATTTTCTTTTGATGGAGTTATATTTGTGATATATGTAATATGTTGACAAAAAAAAAATTCTCTTTCGATGAAAGAAAATCACTTACAATCATTCCGATATAGTGAAATATATGAACCCTTTTAAGTATATATTTTTTTGATAAACTTTTACATAAATCTTTTTGTCTTTTACATAAGTAAAATTTAATTAATGATATGCAGTTCTCTATGGTTTGAATCAAATGAATTAAAAAAAGTTATAGCTTTATTCTAAATGAAACATCATTATAGTTTATTTTGTGGAATTTTCTATATAACAATCAATGTAGGTAATAAAAATAAAAGATGCTATAAAGTGGTAAAATTCGTTGGCCTTATTTTAAAAGTTTTAAGACTTTTACATCGAATATGGAGATCGATTCTCAGAAGATATAGTTTCTTACTTTTTTTTAAGATCATACTTGTTGATCAATAGATAAAATATTATCAAAAATCCTAGAGTGTTGTTGGACTATCTATTGAAATCTCATGTATGGGTTTTGTATGAAGAATATATATATGTATGTATAGTAGGATAAACTTTCTTGTATGTCGTTTCATCAATTAAAATTAAATATATGATGTTATATATAAATTAAGACAATCAATAATGATTTATTTTGAAATGAATTTCTTATATAATTTTAGTATAATTGATTAAAATGATAATTTTACTATTTAGTGCTTATATATTATGGTGTAATTATTTATAAATAAAATAAAATATATGTGTGATATATAAGTTAATACAATCAATAATGAATTATTTTGAAATAAATTTATAAATTATTTAAAAGAATATTTTAAGTTTCTTTCCTCATGTTTAAATTTTGTATAACTATAAAAATTACATAGAATAACCATTATTTAAAAAATATTGTTGTTATACACCGATTAGTTAGAAATGAACTTGAACAACACAAGTAAAATATGTTGATGGATTGATATTGGTGTTCATCAATGCTGGTGGTCCGTATTAAAATTTGATGTCATAAATTTGATGTCATAAGTTTGATTTATTCAACCACTGTACCAAAGTATTTGAAATAAATTTAGTGTCCTAACATTTATATAAAATTTGGCGCCTAAAATCCTTGTTTTACGATTTTTAACTTAGGATCACCCCTGGTATTCATGATATAAATAAAAAGAATACTCACAAAGTCTTCTAATTTATAAATTTTAAAAATTCTAAATCTTTGATGAATATGTGATAATGTATGTTATTATAGATAAATTGGTGGTATCATAAAACGAAAACATGTTAATGCTAATATTTAAGAGGACGAAGAACCTAAGTTACTAGAGAAAGATAATGAATAATTGGTTTAAATGGGTAAAAATATAGTACATATTTAATATGTCATGTTGATTGGCAAATTGTGTGAGAGAAAGAGATTATGAGTTTTGAAATTACGTTAATAATATATCCATTTATAAATAAAACAATAGCCCCTTGCTATTTAAATAAAGAAATCCATATCCCTATTGTTTCACCTCTTTGATCTAGTGGTTTGGCATTTACACATATAGTTTGCTTTGTTGAGACTATGGTCTCCTAGTAATAGTATTCTTGTTTTTACAAGTTTGAATAGTATAAGCGGTCAAATTAGTACTAATTTGAAACGAAATTAAATTATTTATATATATATTGGTTAGTTGAAAACAAAATTACAACTGAAATAAAAGCAGCCGATATTTCTAATAATCTATGTTTGTTTGTCCTTAATTGGTCTGAAAATAATAAACTATTTTGTCGTAATAATGATTGGTCATTGAGTAAATATCCTTTTCCTAAAGGGGAAAGACAAAAGGAGACCTTTGTGCCCTTGGAATATAAAATGTTGAAGATAAAAATAAGTAAAACAAAATAGGATGTTTATTTGTTCATCTTCATTATTATTAATAAAAAGACTTTTTGAATGACAATGACACAAAGAAAAGCATATATATGGTGGTAGTGGAATTTATAAAGGGGTTGGGGCCTAATCACTTAATCATGCTTTTTTTTCTTCAAATCCATCTAATCTCTCTAAAGTAAAATTATATATCACTGTCTACCACTGAATATATGCTTGATTACAATTAAGTTGACTTGTATGGTAGTTAATCATTCCTAATATCTTCTAAATTATACGTATCAAATGTTAATTAACTTTTTTACAAAATTGAACTTTATTTTTGTAAAACATACTCATTTTAACGTATTCTCAACAAAAATTCTAGTATGATCATCATATTCGATTTTCTTCATAATTTTAGTTTTTGATTAGCTTATTAGCTTCTTAACATCAAGATAAAGAAACTAGAGCATCTAATTCTAGTGGTAAAATGTTCAAGGTTGTGAGTACCACTATTTGAGTTTAATTTTCGGCCACTGGATATATTACATGTGGGCTACAACATTGTGGAGTTCTATTTGGACATTTACGTGGCTAGACTGCATTCTCATCGAGTGGTAAAACACATGAGTTATATAAAATCCCATCAAGATAAAGCAAATGAATTACTCCTTCTTATTTGTTTTAATTGTTGTTTAAGGTTATTTCACACATATTAAGAAAATTGTATTTTCCAATAAAACAACAATAAATTTTTTAAACCAACCAATAAAAAAAGTTACTACAATTATTTTATTGGTCAGAAAATTCAAGTGCATTTAATTTTTTCATTGAAAACCCAAAAAAATAGTTAATTTAAAATAAAAATAAAACTCTAAAAACACACTTAAAAGAAAACGGAGGAAGTAATAAAGTTGAAAATACGTAAAGAACATCTTATAAAAATTATTCAGTAATTAAATAAAAAACGATGAGTACAAAGTTAATTTCTTTTGACCGATTGTCTTTACAAACAATCTTTGTTAATTTTTAATTTTAAAGAATAACATTTTTTTGTAATCTAGAAGTTGAGGCTTAGATCCTAATTTTCATGGATTCGAAGACAAAATTTTGTCCATATATTTTCTTCCAAGAAAGATAAATTTAGGAAAACAACATTACTAATAATTGCGTTTAACTAATTGAACCAATTTAATTTCACTTTTATCGATTAATTAAAGTTGGTTTTAAAAAAAAAAAAAAAAAAACAAGTATGAGCAGAGCTTGCTGCAAAAAAAAATTAATCTATCACTGGATCATGTTCCTAGGGACCTCTATGTTCATTGTATTGTGGTAGTCTTCCATTTATTTTGTCAATCGTCATCCATAAACCACTAAACTCATCATAAACCCCCTCCTAAGTCTTTGAAAATTCTTCTTATGGATCATATCTTATCCACTATATATGAGTATGTTACAGTGTCAATGTTTTTCAAAATGTAGATATCTTTTACGGTTGTTTATTATTTATCTTTCATCTTTCGGTTAGGTGGGTGTGTGTGTGTCAATGGCCGAGACTTGACTTATTCACTAACCTTTTCTTTGGGTCAATTTACATAACCTTTTATAAATCTCTCCATATATGTTTATAAACAATAAAACTAACAAATTCTTTTTTAGTAAAAAATATGATATTTTTGAAAAACTTAACAAGTGAATGAGCAAGTATGAATGGGACTATTGGCTTTTGGAAATTAGTTGGTTAATAATGTACACAAAATACGAATATAAAGTTGGAGAAAACGGAAAGAAGAAGATATGCATAAGATACTCATACAAAGTGAGATATTTTTTTGTCAGCCAAAAATATGAATAGATACTAAAAGATAAGAACAATAATAACAAAATAAAAGAAGAATAATAGTGAAAAAATGTGTATAGTCAAATCCAGAATTAATTGAAAAATTGAAGAGTTTAAGCGAATGGAAGTAAAGGAAGATCTTTGAGTTGGGCCAGAGAGAATCTATGCTTATCACATGTGCCTTTGCTCCTTCATTATACACGAGGATTGGGGGCAAAATTTAACCCACAACATAATTTACAAAATAAAAACTATACAGTAAAATTTTTATAAAATATAAAAATATAAAAAGTGGAACCCATTTGCAATAGACCAATTAACAGCGACTCTACTTTCTTTCTACATATCCTTCCACGCGTAGTCTTCACAGCCTGAGATTCTAACCAAATTACCAAACTGTTTGATTTCCACAATTTTCACTCTTTCATTATATTTGTTTCTTTGATTATCTCATTCTTTCTTCTTGGATAATCTTTTTGTTATTCTTTCTATGAATTTTATTGGGTTGGTGAGGTTTGGATTGATCTTGTGGTTTTAAAAAGTTCCTTTAATTTAATTTTCCGGTGATGCCGACACCAGTAAACACGGCGAGGCAATGCTTAACTGATGAAACAGCGCGTGCTTTAGACGATGCTGTTGCCGTCGCGCGTAGGAGAAGCCACGCTCAAACTACATCTCTCCACGCTGTTTCCGGTTTACTCGCTATGCCTTCCTCTGTTCTCCGGGAAGCGTGCATTTCACGCGCTGCTCATAGTACTCCTTACTCTTCCCGTCTCCAATTTCGCGCGCTTGAGCTTTGCGTCGGCGTATCTCTAGACAGGCTTCCTTCGTCCAAATCACCTTCGACGGCGGACGAAGAGCCACCTGTTTCGAACTCGCTTATGGCAGCGATCAAACGGTCTCAAGCGACTCAAAGACGGCATCCAGAGACTTATCACCTCCATCAAATCCACGGGACACAAACAACGACTGTTTTAAAGGTTGAGCTTAAATACTTTATATTATCTATTCTCGATGACCCGATCGTGAGTCGGGTCTTCGGCGAAGCCGGGTATCGAAGCACTGATATCAAGCTCGACGTGCTTCATCCTCCGGTGACTCAATTCTCTTCACGTTTTCCACGATCTCGTTGTCCGCCACTTTTCCTCTGTAATCTTCCGGAATCTGATTCCGGTAGGGCTAGATTTGGGTTTCCGTTTAGCGGGAACAGTGATTTCGACGAGAATTGTAGGAGGATCGGTGAAGTATTAGGTCGTAAAGATAAGAAAAACCCTTTACTGGTTGGAAATTACGGTAACGAAGCTCTTAAAACCTTCATCGATTCGATTAACAGAGGAAAATTAGGGTTTCTTCCACTAGAGATTAGTGGGTTGAGTGTAGTTAGTATAGAGAAAGAAATTAGTGAACTTTTAGTCGAAGAATCAAGCCACGATATCAAACTCGATGAATTAGGAAGAAACGTCGAGCGAAATTGCTCGAATTTGAAATCAGGGATGGTTCTAAATCTAGGAGAGTTAAAGGTTTTAAACAGTGAAGTATTCTCCGGTGATGCTATTGAGAAGTTCGTATCGAAACTCTCTGATCTGCTGAAACTTCACCGTGAGAAGCTCTGGTTCATCGGAAGTGTGTCGAACAACGAGACGTATTTAAAGCTGATAGAGAGGTTTCCGACGATCGACAAAGATTGGAATCTTCACCTTCTTCCTATTACATCTTCGAGCCAAGGGGCTTATCCAAAATCAAGGTACGATCTTTATTATACTTACAATTGTTTAGTCTGAAAAAAGTTTAAATCTTTTGGTTTATATATACAGTTTGATGGGATCATTTGTTCCATTTGGAGGGTTTTTCTCATCAACATCAGATTTCAGAGTACCGATTAGTAACTCAGTGAATCAGACTCTGCCTCGATGTCATCTTTGCAACGAGAAGTATGAGCAAGAAGTCGCAGCCTTTACTAAGTCCGGGTCAAGTCTCTCACCAACTGATGATAAGAGTTCAGAGAAGTTACCTTCTTGGTTAAGAAATGTGGAGCCTGAACAAGACAATGGCATTTCAAGGAAGGTGAAGCTTCTACGAACTTATTTTAATGAAAGTGGCTTTCATAAGTCTCTATTAGCAATATCTTGAGAGTTTTTGCTTCTGATTCAGTGCAGGCTAAAGATGATCCAAACGCATTAGCCTCTCAGGTTCCAGCTCTACAGAAGAAATGGGATGACATTTGCCAAAGAATCCATCAAACTCCTGCGTTTCCTAAACTAAGTTTTCAGCCTGTTAGACCGCAGTTCCCACTTCAGCTGGTTTCATCTAACCCATCCGTGCAAACCGTTAGGACGTCTGAAAGCTTGCAGGTGATTACTCAACTGCAGAATCCGCAACATCAACCTGGTTTATCTGTAAAAATCTCACAGCCAAAACATGTAGAGGATCTCACAAGCCGCACAACAAACTCACCTATGAGCTGTGTTACTACAGATTTAGGGTTGGGAACAATCTATGCATCGAAAAACCAAGAATCAAGCAATACATCTGTATCACTTGACCGGATAATCAAAGCGAAACCATTGTTGCCGACTTCACAGTATTGCAAAGATTTCAAGTCTCTTAGAGAGTTGCTTTCTCGAAAAGTCGGCTTGCAGAATGAAGCTATGAATGCCATTAGCGAAATCGTTTGCGGATACAGAGATGATGACTCCAGGAGAAGAAGTAATGTAGCAAACACAAGTAGTGTTTGGCTCGCTCTTCTTGGACCCGATAAAGTCGGGAAAAAGAAAGTAGCGTCAGTTCTTGCTGAAGTTTTCTTCGGCGGCCAAGATAACTGCATTTGTGTGGATTTTCAAGCACAGGACAGTCTTGATGATAGATTCAGAGGTAAAACTATTATCGATTACATTGCTGGCGAAGTAGGGAGGCGGGTGAATTCTGTTGTTTTGATCGAAAACGTGGAAAAGGCAGAGTACTTTGATCAGATTAGATTGTCTGATGCTCTAAGAACAGGGAAACTCCGTGATTCGCACGGGAGAGAGGTTAGTATGAAGAATGTTATAGTTGTTGCTACTGCTTCTAGGATTGATAAAGACAATGAGCCTGTGAGATATTCCGAGGAAAGAGTTCTCACCGCGAAAAACTGGAAACTTCAGATAAAATTAGCCGAAAATGCTTCAAATGTTAACAAGAACGGTCTAAATAAGAGAAGACAGGACGAGGCGGACACTAATGATACAGAGTTTCGAGCAGTTAAGTCTCAACGTTCGTTTCTTGATCTAAATCTTCCGGTGGATGAAACAGAGGCTAATACAGATGAAGCTTATGCAATGTCTGAGAACACAGAAGCTTGGCTTGATGATTTTGTCGATCAAGTAGACGGGAAAGTAACCTTTAAGCCGATTGACTTTGATGGATTAGCTAAGAACATAAACAAGAATATTCTCTCACGTTTTCATCAATCGTTTGGACCTGAAACACATCTAGAGATTGAAGTCCATGTGATCCTTCAGATTCTAGCTGCGTTAAGATGGTCATTAGATGAAGAACGAACATTTGATCAATGGTTGCAAACTGTTCTTGCCTCAAGCTTCGCTGAAGCAAGACAAAAGTATGTCTCCGGTCCTCCTCTCACTGTGAAACTAGTCGCGTTGAAAGATTCGCCGGCCGAAGAGGAAACTGCGAGGATACAGTTTCCAGCGAGAGTGGAAGTAATCTGATAATTGCTTATATAAGAGGTGATGATAGTTTATATATAGATCTACTGAGAGTTTTGTATCGGCTTGGTTTGAGTTTGTGCTTAGGCACTAAATGTATATTATAGGGCGTTTGTAGTACATAGCTTTTGAAAGAGAGCCAAAATTGCTAAGCTTTTGGTTTTAGGCAAGATCTCTCTTTATTATTTTTCCCCATTAATGTATTTTCCATAATTTCCTAGATTCTAGATCTTTTGTATAAGTAATATAAATCGTAATTTGTATGGTAAGAAGGTGAGGAAAAATATTCAAGAAGTATATCCATTATGACCCGCATTTGTAGTCTAGTGTGGGAGGTGGATAACGAGATCATGAATCATGTAAATTTTAGAATGATGTTGATAGCACAATGAGTTTGGGTGGCTCATGATGTCAATGGTTTTGAGTCGTCAACGTTGGTTAAGTCAATGAAGTTGACGTTATGGATTTGCAATAACTCGGTTACAGTTTTTGATGATTTTGTGTTGTCTTTCATTTTGCAAGATAAAGAGATATTTGAAAGTGGTATGTAGCCAATTTGGACCAAAACTCTTTACTTTATTTTAGATAAAAAGTAGTATTGTTTTACCACATGTATGCATGTGTAGTTTCTTGTTCATTGTCATCCAATACTTGATCTAAATGAATCAAGCAAAGTTTTGACCCCAAAAAAAAAAAAAAAAAAATTAATCAAGAAAAGTTTACTTACTNGTTTACTTACTCTTTTTTAATATAAAATTCAACTCAAATGATGAAAAACTGAGAATTCCGTTTGTGACAGCTCTAATGGGTTTTTTCATTTCAAAATTGCACTTTCTTCAAAGTAAAGAAAAAAAAAAAAAATTAACTTAAGATTTTTTTATTGTTTGCTTCATTTTTCATTTTAAAAATAATATTTAATTAAATTTATAATTAATTGTTAATAACACTTTTTATTTTTTTCAAGATTACTAATTTTATCCAAATAAGTTATACAATAGTTCAATAAAATTACTATTGAACATAAATAAAACATAACCATAGAAATATAAATGCAATACACAACAACTTAAATATTTCATTAGTAATTATAAGTCAATGTATTCAATTTGTTTATATTTATTTATTATAATAGTTATATAATTTTAGTTTTATAATTAATGTCGTTATGTGTTTTATTAAATACATATTCTTATTATATTTTAACATTTAAATCAAAATGATAAAAAGAAATAACACATATGTGTGTGATATTATAGTATCTAATTTATTTAAGTTATTGTTTAATCCGCCCTCGCACTACGCTGAACTCAGTCAATTTAATAAAAGTATCAGACGACATGTAGTTGAATATTATTTAAATATTATTTAAAATATTAAAAAGATTAAACAGACGAAGCTATTTGGCTATAGCATTTGATACTAACTCTTTTCTTTTTCGGCTATAAATTGACTTTGACAAGAACAAGAACACTGTATCTTCGTATTTTCTATAGACGAGGTATCATTTCCTTTGGTTACAACAATCTTGATAAACGGGCCTAAGATAGAAGAGATGATCAGGGAACACCTCATGATTGATCAAATAGTCGGGATACTTTGTCGTGTGATCGTACTTCTACTTCGTCGGTATCGGCGAGCTCTCTCTCTATCTCTACTTCTTGTCCTTTTGTCCGACCTCTTCCCCGATTCATTTGACATTCTATTTATACTACTTCTCCTCTGACCGGGCCCGTTACGTCATGAACAGTGACGAGGTCCACGTGTCTTTCACCGGGTCAGACCCTGCCTGTCGGGCTTGGGTTATTCATTTGGGCCCTCAGAAATTCTTGTTGGGCCTCAAAGTGGGTGTTAACTCTGGCCCAACAGTTACCCCCCCCCCAAGCCGACTAAAGATTTGTCGACTAGAGCTGTGTAGCCGAGGTTTCGTTATCTTGATTAAGATTCGACGAGGTGAAAGATACTGGCAAATCGACGAGATAGGAGCTCGCCGTGGCTGATTGAAGTAAAGCATTTTTTGATTGATCGATGAAGTGAGAACTTATCGTGGCTAATTGACGAGGTGGGATTATCGTGTTTGATCGTCGGGGTCTAATCATGCTTATTCGTTGAACTAACTTCGATCAATCAGCAAGGAGATAATTCATCAAAATCAGTCGTCGGGGTTAAAATAATTTTGATCAATCGACGAGGCGAGAACTCGTTATGACCAATTGCCGAGGTTAAAATAACCTTGATCAATCGACGAGGCGAGAACTCGTCATGACCAATCACCGAGGTTAAAATAACCTTGATCAATCGACAAGGTGAGAACTCGTCACGACCAATCGCCGAGGTTAAAATATCCTTGATCAATCGACGAGATGGTACCTCAACACGATTAATCGACGAAGTGAAAAATTTTACTTTCACAGGTTACGAAGTGTTTCCTTCTTTGGAATAGGCGACCATTCACATTCCACGTCAGCCCTTATAAGGGTCCCCCTCCTTTTATGCATCCATCTTTCTCCTGCGCCTACATGTATCATTTCTCTCCCCACTCTATTCGTTTTCTCTCTCTAGATTTTATTTTTTTTGCACCGCATTTTTGTTTGTTATTACGCCATTTTTATCGTCATCGGCCAATTTTCCGTCGCCGTATACTTTCTTTCCGGCTTCTTGATACGTAATGTCTGGTGACATCCCAATCCTATCTATCAAGGAAGAAGTTATGTCAAACGAGATGGGTTCAACGACGAGGCCAAAGAATTGGCAGATCGTCCATCACCCAACTAGCCCCGAAGTAAATGCTCCCGACCATTTAGCAGTCGTTGAGGCATCCTCTGAAGAATATATTTTTTAGATAATAGAGTCGGGACCCTTTCCAGATGAGGCAGGTCCTTTGGACGTCGACCTAGAGATAGAGTTTAAGATGTCGTCCATTCCAAGGCCGCGGTAGCTGTTGGCCGTCGAGTGTGGTCAGCTGATAAACGTTGGGCGCGATAATTCCAGTAACTTGATATGGGTCTTCCCAGTTGCTTCCCAGTTTTCCTGCTCCGTGCTCTCTAGTATTATCGAAAACGTGGCGCAACACAAGGTCTCCAACAACGTAATGCCTTGGTCGAACCTGTTTGTTATAGTGTCGAGCTGCCATTTGCTGATAGTGCTGCATACGCAGTAATGCTTGGTCTCGCAATAATTTTTTTTTTAACGGAGTCAACCTTCTTCGTTAAACCAAAAGACGGCGCAAAGACGGCAGCCACCTTTAGTGTTTGTTCTGCGAGTTTCGATAGTTTCAGTATTAGAAGTGCTAGTGGTAAACCTTCAATGTTTGAAATACTAGTAAGTTGTACTTTCGAAATTTAAAATGCGATTTTCCTTTTCACCTTGTGGCTATCTTTTTTATGTTTGTTATTTTCGTTGGTATAGGGCAGTGGTCCAGACTCTTTCCCGTTTGGTTACACAAGAACAATTTTAGGCTAAAATTATGATAATTTTTGTTAGTTTGGGATGACTTTGACAAATTAATACATAACATTTGCTGCCAAATTAGACCAACGTTACCGTGTTAGTAAAATTTAACAAACCTTTTAAGTTTGACTAAAACGAGGACTATTGGCTTAACTAAAAAATTTAAAATTTATTTGCCTAAACTAAAACAATTGAAGATTTTTGGCCATGTTTGTATACAATAGTTTGGAAATTTTAGCCAATTATAATACTTTTATCCATGTTCGTGAAACTAAAATTGTTATAATTAGCATACTTTTTTTTACTGAAATAACTTTAACTAAAAACTTATTAAAGGTATCTTACTATATAATATTTCAAATATAAGTAGCATATAATTGAATTTTTATATTATTAAATTAAAACCACTAAGATTATTTTACTATTATAATTTTAATATAATTAATTAAAAGTTATTAATTTTACTAATAATTTTTTTTATATAATTGAATGGTAGTTAATAACCATAATAATTTTCTATTAAAGTTATTTGGTAAGTAAATTTGCTAATTACTAAAAATTTAGTGTCAGAAAAAATATATTAAATAGCTAATTTTTTCAAAATAGTATATATATACAATTTAAAATTTTTAGTTTTGGGTGAATAAATCTATAGAAAAAAAAAATACTATTCTTTACTCACATTAAGTTAACTTAACACATTCGGTTAAATATGGCTAATAATAAATCTAAATTGGTTTAGTCAACCAAAATCAAAATTATGTATTAATTTAATAGAATCAAATGTTTTTCTAAGACCGTGTGATGGTTAAAAAGAAAAAAAAAACATTTCCACGTACACTGCTACTTTAAAGTATTTTTTTTTGTAGCATTTTTCACTTTTTTCTTTCCCTCTTCAACAAAAGAGGCTTTAATAATATATTGGATCATGAATTAGGTATGGAAAGCCCTTTGCTTCAAAAATACGAGAAATCCGTGACACATCGTAAGGAGATCCCCAACGGCGTGCACTTTGTGGGCCTTTCACTTTCTTTTGTACAAAAAGTATAAAGTTCCTCTTTATGCACCATAGTTTCATCGATCATTAGTGACAAATTAACTATTAAATTTTCCTTATGAAAGTTACTTTATAAATCCCAACAACCCAAAACACCATATATTAGAAAGAAAGATTATTACTCACATCTGTCATCAGCCAATACAAAAAAAAGAAAGAAACAAAAATTTTGATACAAGCGAACAGTAAAACGATATAAGTGTGAAGTGAGATCAGATACGGCTAATGTCACGACCAAAGACAAAAGTGGTGAACCAGTTGATGGCGACATAGAATCTGTTTCTCCAGCTGATGACTCGAGTCAGATACGCTGATCTCCATATGAACCAGCTCACGAATCCTGTCATTGATATTCCTTTTGCGTCCTGCCCAAGTAATCTCCTTTTAACACTAGTTTATGAGCGAGTGAATCTTCACACAAACATTGAGTCACAATTTAGTTACCTTGCTCTCACGGAGATCGACTAAGGCTTTGTATCTACCGATCGTAGCCATGCTTCCAAGATGCTTATACACAAACGGAACTCCAAGTTCTATCTCCTTTGCACTGTTGGCTCTTCCTCCATTCGCTTTCCCGATTTCATTTAGTAGATTCGACAAGTATTTGCCTTCTCTCTCAGCTACCTTTAATAACCAGTGACATAGCAGAAAAGGTATAAAAACAGATACGAGGCGGAAAAAGTACGAAATTTATGTACCTGAGCTAGAGCAGGAAGGGTCGGTTTTCCAGTGGTCTCCAGATATCCGCTGCAGTCACCAATGGCAAACACGTCTTGTACAGAAGGTACACGCATCCATTCGTCAATTCCAATCCTACAAAGATAAACATCCAATGAATCGACCCGCTATGGAACAGTTTTAGCTTATTAGGGTCTAACGAACAGACCTTCCACCAGGAGCCTTTGGAAGATCAAGAGACCTAACGAAAGGAGAAGGACCGACACCAGTGGACCAGACCAAGAGTCCATAGGGAACTTCTGTGCCATCGTCAAGTATTAGCTTCTGAGGCTTCACATCTTTCACGATCCCATTCACAAACCGCACTCCAGACTAATGTAAATTAAAGCCACTATTTTTTAAGAAGAAACACTCCATTAAAAGCTTTTTCATATGTTTCTAAATTAGCTCACTTTGTTCAACTGCTTGATAGCATAGCGCCTAAGACGATCATCAAACGACGAAAGTATATCCTTAGCCTGTAAAAATCACTCAGCACAGAAACATTCGTACAGTGATGAAACAAACATAAAGAGGACAGTTTCTGAAAACAAACCTCTATCAAAGTAACACGAATGTCGTCCTTTACATGGGCATATCGTTGACGAACATCTTTCATGATAAAGTCACTTAGTTCACCGCTGAACTCTACACCGGTTGGTCCACCTCCAACCACAACGCAATGCAACAGCCTCTTTTTCTCATCTTTCGATATGCCTGGTTGAAATAATTTCAACAAAGAATGTTATGTTCTAATTCTGATTCCGACTCTGACTCTTCAGGGAAAAAAACTGTGATTACCAGGAGTATCAGAGAGCATTAAGTTTAGAAGAAGTTTCCTGCGTATCTCTTGAGCATGGTGAACCTCACGGAGGAAAATGGCGTTTTCTAAGACACCTTGGATCCCAAAGGTGGACGCCTCTGCACCGCAGGCTACCACAAGCTTGTCGTAAGCGATCTTGAACTTCCATGGCTTTAACGTGTTCAAGCCATCAGTTAGAGTCTCACAGTGAACCTATTACCAAGAACATTACATGTAACAACGGATTAAACACCATGAGCTTCACGCAAAACAAAACTGAATCTCACGTTCTATCATCAAGAAACTTCATTACTTTTCAATCTCTCTTCTTCTAGAATAATAGCTACTCGTAGTCTCAAAATCTAGCAAATATTCCTAAACCTAGAGATACAGCAATAACAACTCCAGAATTCCAAATTTAGCAACTCATAGCTTAAACACGTAGAGTTCAAAATGATTTGAGAAGTTCGTGAATCATGGATGACCAATTTGATCAGGGAGACTACTGAGTAAGTGGAGGAAGTACCTCATGAGAATGAGCATCAAGTCGAGAGCAATTAGCGAGGAAGAAATAGGAACCAGGTTCTCGGGAAATAGCAGGTTGAATACGGGAGATTGGCTCAGCGACGGACCTGAATTCGAGAGTACCGACGCAAGTAGAAGCAAGGAGAGGTGTGAAGACCATGTGGTTTCTAGGGGAGACGCAAACGACGTCGTATATGCTCGTGTCGATCCCTTTCATCAACCGACAACCTGCCCAACCCGACCCGAGAACCACCACTCTCGGCTTCTCTCCTTCTCTCGTCGGTCCCAGACCTTCGTACTGACTCCGATCCAAACCATTTTCAGCCGTAGATTGAACCTGAGAGTCTTGGACTTGCTGTTGATTCAGAGAAGTGCAGAAACGGGAGGAGAGAGTGAATGATGATCCAGGGTTTCTAAATCCGGTCAAGGCAGAGGATGTAGTCGGCGAGAATCGTGCGATGTTTTTGATCAAGAACATCGTTCTTCTTCTTTGAAGATCTTTTACTGGTCAAAAATGATGGATTCAGTGTAGCAATAGCCCTGAGCTCGGTGAGCATTTGAAAATTCCTCAGACGAAGAAGTCGTTGTCTTTGTCTTTCTTTCCCAAAACAACAACACTTTTTAACTTGTTGGGCTTTTTATTACTATTTAAAGATACAATTATTAATAGGCCTTAGGTTTAGTGAGGAGAGATAGCCCATTATCATATTATGATTTCATGGGCTTTATTGTAGTTTTTTTTTAAGCTATTGGAGATGCTCTAAGAACAAATGCAAACAAAAGAGTCATTTATTAAGATAGTACCATTAATCGGTATGTCTACATAAACTGATTTGAAAAAGGTTGCAAGTGAAAGAGGGAATTAAGATTGTTTGTTTTCTCAAAGTTTGCGGCGACGAGAAGGTGGATCATGTCTACCGTTAGCTGAAGGCTCACCGTAGTCGTTGGTGCTCACCATCAGTGACCGTTCTCTCACCCCCATTCTTTCATTTCCTGCCACATATATACACATATTTTATTGTTGGAAAATTAACAAAAATATCAACATTTTAGTTTTAGTTTTAATTTATTTATATGTTATTATTCCAAAAATACCACGATTTAAAATAAATTTAAAACTTCAAATTTAAACTATAAAACCTCTAAAACTAAACCCTAACATTCTCCAAAACTAAACTCTAAATTCTAAACCTTTAAAATTCCATTTTTTATGTTTGTGGTACTTTTTGAAAAGAAAATATTTTAATGGTATTTTTAAAATAAGTAGGAGTATGTGGTACTTTTGGAACATAAACTTATTTTTATGGTGTTTTGTGGAATAATTATTTATTGTTTAGTAAACACTACAAGTCTACAAAGATAGAAAATAATAGTAATCATAAAATGAAACGAGGGTTTGAGGTCTGTCTATTTTAATTGCACACAAAAATATGTAAAAGAAAAAAATGGCAACTTTGTAATGGTCTTCTTTTCATAGGAATTAATCCTTACATATAATTGCTAAAACAAGATATATATAGAAAACACCCAAACAAATTCCACCATTTTATTCTGTTTGGCTATCAGTTTTCAAAAATGGCGAAATCTTTTCTTGTTTTTTTTTTCTTCCAAAAATATGATGGACTAAAATACATTTCAACTTGCTATTTGTAGGAAATAAAGAATCTCGGTCAGATTTGTTTTGAGTATATCCCATGTTCTTTTATTGTATGGTCAACGCTTTCAAAGTCTGAAGATGAATTTATATTATGGGCGTATATATAATATTCCCATAAGGTATTATAGTTTATAATATCGTATGACGTACTCTTCTGTATTAGCTATTCGCCAGCATCATGAGGTGTTTTACCTATTAGTTTTATTAAAATAAATAAAAAAATAAACAAGGTAAAACACTTTCGAATTCGTGTTTCATGTTCTCTTGATTTGGGTTCAGAGTTAACTAGATACAAACAAGCTGGAAAACACGCAATACAAAGCTAATATATACTTATACAACTTGTCTTAAATATATGACTTTGAAGTACTATTATATATTTAACAAGCAGGTTCATCCAAAAATAGTAAAATACTACAAGCTTATTTTTCCAAAATTGCCACAAATATTAGAAAAAATAAAGGTTACAAATTTAAATTTTTAGGCTTGAATTTATTCTTTCGGATTTAAAATTTAGTTTTGAAGGTTTGAAATTTAACTTTATTTTTGCAGAATTTTCAGAAAAATAATGTTTACTGTTATCTTTGAAAAATATAACTTGTGATGGTATATATTTCTCTCAAAAAACATAACAATGTGATTTTCAAGATGTGCCCTAAATTCTATCAGTTTATTTGCATATCCGAATATAAATGATGATAGTACCGTAATCTAACTGTGGAATTACTTGGCAAGTAGATAGAATGACCAAAGCCTAAATATTTTTATTTAGGGGTGTGTTATTAACTATGCAAATCGAAATAAACATAAACTTTGATTGCTAGAGCATAGAAAAAGAGTATAATATTATATATGAATCATTACTATATGTAGAACAAAATGATAAATATACCATTTTATATATGTCTTGTATATCTTTTCATTTCTTTGGTGTTTTTCATGAACAATCTTTTTAAGATATATACAGTTTTGCATACTAATCGTTTGAAACCACCACATCATGACCGGCCAATAAAAGATGTTGGAGAATATCAAATTTAGACATATAGGTTACGAGAGATTTTAACTATGTTGTGAGATTATGATGAAAGCAAAGATTATGTAGAGATGATGCCATGTAATGAAGAAAATTTGTATGAGATTTGGCAACTATATATAGACATAGATATGATCATACAAGATATATAGATAGATGCAACTAATGAAAATAGAGAAATAAAAGAATAGAGGGAGAAAAGTACCGGAAAATGAAAGACTTAGGCGAGCTGACGAGATCAGGAGACCAAATGATAAGAAGAGGAACAACCATAACCCTAATTTTGATGATGATGATGAATAACCCATTCTCTCTCTATCTCTCTCTCACCTCTTCTATATTTGTAGACGCCACAAAAAGTCTCACACTAGCCCTTAGTTTCAGTGTCATTCTTACATAATGTACTTTGATTTATTTTTATTTTTTTTGCTTTGCTTTGCCCACAAATTTTTTAAGTTTGATAAAAAGTACTTTAGACCATGAACATCCCAACAAATCTTAAGAAGGAGTTCTAATATTTTTAGTTAAAAAAAAAATAAAGGATCAATCATGGGCCGCCACGTGTCAGTGGGGCCCACGAACAGTTCCAGAAATTGGTAAAAACGCATCTAATTTAAGAGCTAAAGGAGTTGATCTCTTGTGTTTCTAGTGGAGCCCACACCTTAAGAGCTGAATTAAAACTACCGATATTCATGCTCTTATGCTTTTGTAAACATTATCCCATTCACATTTGTTAGGCAGAGTTGACGTGGGATCCCCAGAGCAATAACTTATCCAAATTTAAAACTTGATTTCATTTTTTACTGAATTTGTTCAAATGGCAACAGCACTCGTCACCAAACTTGTATCCGTACGTTCTATGCAAATATTACGGAACATTTCTCCTTCTAATTTGAGAACTTAGTTCCTCACATATATGTCAATATGTTATCCGTTTTGGCTTGATACGGAAAAAATGCATGTAGATGCATAAAATTTGTCAAGTCTTTTCTGTTACAATTGTTGGGATACGACAACCAAAAAGGTACTCATGAATTGGTTCATGGAGCTATGAATGTCATATAGATTAAAGATGACGTGGAGAAGTTGTGATTTGGTTAGAGAAGATTGAAGATGAAGTTTTCCTGAAGTTGTAGATGTCACATAAGATGTGTCAGACATGATATGTTTCTGAGCTAGACTAGTGGACCAATCAGAGTGATGATGGATAATTTGGAGAGTTTCCTTTGCTACTTGGCTTGGGGAATAAGTTTAACAAAATGAAAAGGAAGATCAAACAAAAGGAAAATCCAAGAAAAATGAAACTTTCATTTTGTTGAAGATCCTTGTGTTAAAGGTTTTAGGAAGTCTTGGAGACTATATAAAAGAGCTAAGGGTCGTGAATGAGAGGTAACACTCTTAGTTGTTTTTATTAGAGAGATTTTTTAGGGTTTTGGTGAGTGGAGTGTTGTCCTGGTCGTCTGTTACACGGGCTGTGAAGACAACATGATACGTCTCTGGTTAATTGAAGCATGAATTCAAATCTCAAAGATGGTTGGAGATACAAAGTCTTGTGAGATCAATTCTGGATAAAATTGTGATAACACGCTTTTGACGTGTTGTGAGATCAATTCCCTATCCACACAACGTTATCATGTCATTGTAGTATAGATAAGGTGTCAATCCAAATGGGTGTGATGCTAGCATTCATGATGTAAATGGAACTACTAATTCAAGCTAAATATGAAAATGGGGGTTTTACTAGCAGTTCCTAAACAAACAAAACATGCAGAAAACTAAAATAGGAAACGGGAAACAAGTACTAACATGCATTTGCAGATACTAAGCATAAACAACAGGAAAGTAAAATGGGTAAAGATGCAATCAAGTGGGAAGCAGTTCCTGAGGACAAGGGTAATTAACCAGAGATCCTTCATGAACTAGCTAAGCACCTAACATACCTCAAACACTGAGCTAACCCCTAAACATCATATTCATATGCCACCAAGTCCAATGTCTTGGTAAATGGTTTCAAGCCAAACAATCACCAAACTTAACTCTCGTTAACGGTACACTACTTAGTAGGCATGAGGAACCAATCTACTAAAGCCAATAAGCACCCTAAACATCTAATCTCTTAGGCTAAGATGTACAAATATCTGAAATCACCATGTTCATGTATTTCATCGAACACCTTCTAGGTGCTGAAATACCTAATATCAAATTTCAGTTGATCAGAAAGAAATCAGCACGAAGAGCAGTAAAAAAAAGGGATCTAGATGCAAATAAACTTAGGCACTTAGGAAGAACAGGACATCGACACTAGTCTACCCCATCCTCAGGAACCTAAGGTAACTACTCACTATGCATGTTTGGTGCGAAATCAGTAAAACAGGAAAGCATAGCTACTAAGGAAGACATGAAGATCAAAAGTCAAAGATGATGAACACCAAGAACAATAACCCAGAAAAATAGAGTATCAATGAAACAATAGCGAAAACAGAGGAAGTGATCAAGGTAAAAACAAAATTAAAAGCATAAAAATGTAGATCAACATGCATCAGATAGTTCACAGCCCTAATCTAGATATGAAAATGAAGAAAACAGATGATAAACATAAACTTAATCAAAATCTGAATTTAGAACATCAAGAACAAAGTAGAGAGAAAATAAAACCTAAGACAAAAGCTAAAAATTGGAAAAAAGAAACGCTCTCGAAAGAGGCGTTTAGGGCTTTTATAGTGTTCAGAGAAAAGCCCTAAAACGCATAAAAGATAAAAAGCAATGATTAAATTGGGTCTTGGATCTGATCCATCCTGGAACCAAGTTGGTCGGGTCGGAGCTTCTTGGCTCGGGCCATCGACGTGAAGAATATATGTGTTCAACTTTGAGGATGTGTGTGATCGAGCCGGAGGAGTGGGATCGATCGAGGTGAAGTTCCGAGCCATCAAGGTGGGCTCGATGGTGATCGAGGTGAAGTGTCGAGGTGGAGGGGCCAAGAGATCGAGGTCCTTATTGCACATGATCGAGCCGGCTTTGCGTTGTCTCGATCATGGGATCGCGGTGACAAGTACACGTATAATCGAGTCAACTTTACCTTGGCTCGATCACGGGATCGAGATGAGGCCCGAGACGCGATCAAGTTGGCTTTATCTTGGCTCGATGGTGTCTTGATGGTTTGGTTGAATTTGACTTGAGCTACACATGAGTTGGTCTCATTCCATGCATTTTCCTTTCCTTCTCCAAATTCGTAGCTCCTGAAAGTCCTGAAAAATCTCCAAAATGCATATGTATGCAAGTGCTAATGTAAAACTTCCTAAAACATGAAAACTTACTAATACAGTCTATGGATGTAACATATGTACAACTAAAAGACACTAAAATGATGCTAAATGACTTCTTAAACTTCCTAAAATGTAGAGACATCAACTACCCCAAACTAAATCCTTGCTTGCACTAAATCTTTGCTTGCCCTCAAGCAAGTAATTCAGAAGTCTGGACGAGAGGTTTGGAAACAGGAACTCAAAACCAAAATATGTTGCTAACACATGTAATACAAATGTCCAAGTTACTAGTTCTAGAATGTAATCCTAATCTCGTCCTATTTAAAAACCTTAGCCATACTCATCACAGTTCATTCCAGATCAGTTCCAACCTCCCCAATGCATTCAAATTCATTTATCCCTTTAACATTCATTAAGCAGGAACTATGGATCAAGTCATGTGCGTTCAATGAACTGATTTGGTCAAGGGACAGGTTATGGAGTAAAAATGACCCCTTCATGCAATGGCTAAGAATTCATAATAGGGTTCTCTCAAAAGGGAATGAGCTTTAGCAGGAGGCTAAATGTAAGAACACTTAAACGCATATAGAAACATAATCTCATCAACCGAATGCCAATGAAACCTAAGTTTTCCTGATTCTACTCGGTAGGAGATCCTAATTCTACCCTTTTAAAATTCGAAGTGATCTTACTTGTTCACGTTTTTCCCTTTTTCATATTTTTCTTAACTACTCTTAGGAGAGTGTTCTTCTTATTTGATTGCTAGTGAATTTATGAACTTCCTTACTTTGATGCTTATGGTTTTTGACCTTTTTATTTGCACTAACTTCTTGGATTTTACCATTTCATTTTATTGTCATCTCTTTTTCTGATTATGCACTAACCATATCTTTCACATTGTTTTTCCCCCAAACCCTTTACTAGCACATTCTGTTTCTTTTCTATTCCTCTCCTAAGGTCCATTACTATACCCTTTCTTTTACCAACTTTTCACATCCATTTATTCATTTCCAACTAACCTCAATACCCAAAATTGAATCTCACATAGTCTTATCTAGTCCAAAAAGCGTGAACTAGAACTACATAAGATTCCATTCATGTTAGTTCGGACCTAACACTTTCTACTAAGCTTATTCCATAAAAGACCTGACACTTCGTAGTAAATTCATGGCTTGAAAGAAGGCAAGGTTCAAGGGTAGGGATTCTACTTGGGTTAACAAGAGTGAAAAAATGGTAGAAGATACCCCAAATATGTATATATTATCCATAAGTTCAAATCCAACACACAAACATGATAATTAAACGTCGGTTGTAAGTTCTAATAGACAGAGGAAAACTTCAAATCACAACATGCTTCAAAAGACAAAGGATCATGCAAGTTCACATTCCAAGCATGGTGCAGTTTTACTTCAGACTAAATCAGGATGCGTTAGACAACTAACAACCATGACACTTATACTTTCTGAGAAAATAACATACTTACAAGGTTATTATCATCCTAGTTCCCTATGCAAATGCAAATGACAAACCTATAATTCTAACATCCTTAATGCAACTACATGAACACTCTATTTTTGAAAGACAATTTTCAAAAAAATTTCAGATTTTTATGGTTTTTCTATAATTTAAATGCTATGCATGATTGGAGATCAAGGAACAAACATAAAACTTTCATTAGATGATAGACCCCTGAATCCTCCCCCAAACCTGAATTATACAGTCTCTCTGTAACCCAAATTTGCAGGTGGATTTAGGGGTTAGGCAAGAAAACATAAACACACATAAAGAAGAATCAGAAACAAAGGAAACATAAGCAAATGCA
Organism: Iberis pinnata; assembly: GCA_900406425.1. Taxonomy (NCBI): domain Eukaryota; kingdom Viridiplantae; phylum Streptophyta; class Magnoliopsida; order Brassicales; family Brassicaceae; genus Iberis; species Iberis pinnata. Next base: position 38,431 of record OVBE01000183.1, read on the forward strand.
TATGAAACGGATTATACAATGGTCAAGTGGATGGAGATGGACCTCAATTACCCCCAGTTTGGGAGTTGGATGAATCTTTTTCCAAGGAGAGGGTTGAGAGGTTGTCAGAATATGATTCTAGTGTTGTCATTTCTGAAATGATTTGCCTTGAATTGGAGATGTCGTGGTTGAATGATAAATTTTCACGCCTTTTGAAAGTGGTTCGCCGACTGTTTGGGAGGAGGATTACTGCTTTTGTATTATTTGATGCTCTGAACTGGTAGCAAAATTGATTACCAATCTCCCCTATGATGAACTTAATCTCAATCAGGTAATCAATGTCTATCAACCTCCGTATCCAAACGTTTCGGCTAGGTTATCCTATGGTGCGAATAAAGATTGGCGCTATCCACCCTCCGATTCGTAATTGAGGTGATGTACGTGTTCTTGTGATCCAGCTAAGGTCTTTCAACTCTAACAGTCGTTGCATGAATAGCTTCAGAGGACAGGGTCTTGCGTCGATGATGTTAGGAAATAAGGTCTCGTCCTGCAGGGTGTTGCAGACATGTTGGTAGATGGCTAACCGTAGGAAACCCATCTCCTCCACTAAGATATTGCTAGTATCTCGTCGAGAGAAGAACGAGTTGGCAATTTCTTGGATCCAATCACATCCCAAATAAGCTCTATCTCTTCTGGAACATTCTCAAATGTGTCTGGTTGAAACCTCATGCAATTGAAACCGTAAATAGATTCCAACTGAAGGAAACTGAAACTTTCAGGTTGACCATTCAATTGCTTGAAGGTTATGAAGCCTCATCCATTTTGATCGCCTTCTCACCCTTCATAGTAGAATACTTCCAAAGAGGCTAAGGACATGCATGTCTGTTGCTGATGAGCATTATGTTCCATTCTCATAATTGATATTCCCATGTACTCCAATATGTCATTGACCTCCTCGAGGATGCCAAGGTTTTCTAAGGCCTCTGAATACGGGGATGTTGATTCTGCAAAGTCGACTTGCATCAGGGTCATGTATATCTCCTCAACTGAAGGTTCACTCAAACTGCCGAGCGTTCTTCTGTTTGACATGGCGATTTCTGTAAAAGAATTTAAAGCCGCTAAGTTGCGTTATGTGAAAACGTATTTGAAGAACTCTATCAAAATCAAACCCTAGTATCACGTATAGTCAAAATCGATGTATTAAACCTTCAGATTACATGTTCAAAAGCCAAGGAACAAAAACCTCCGGAAAAAGGGTTGAAACCAAAACCGAATTCCAAAAACTTTGAATCGAGTTTTCACAAGTTTGAGAGTTAAAAACCAAAGTTGATGATTCTTGAAATCCGTTGAATCTTGAGACTATAGTTAAATCCGTTGATCAAAGAAGGTGATTTCAAAAGAGTTATGGTTGTATGAAAATGATGAGAGTATATGAGAAGTGGGAACTCCCTTATATAGAGTGAGGGTCGTGATGTTCATGTGGAGGAGAGGCGTTGTTGAAGCTTGTGGATATTAAGTAAAGTTAAGGTTCATAGAGGAGAAAAAAATGTGGTTTATGTGGATGAGGTTCAAAGAGGAAACAGTGAGGGTGATGGAAGTGATGTTTGGAAGCTTGGCTTGATCGAGAATTGTTGCGGCTCGATAGCACACGGTGGTGGCTCGATGGGGCATTTTTCTTTGCTCGATCGACATCATTTCATGGCTCGAGTTGATAGGTTTAGCACAACTTGATCGAAAACGTTCCATGGCTCGATCATATCGTGTGCTTGGCTTGATCACTGCTCGGTTACACTGGTCGTGGCTCGATCGAGCTTTGTCCTTGCATCGGCAACGTTAGTCCTTAGCTCGATCATGCAATGTTCGTGTTTCCAGGGTATGACCTCAAAGTACCTAAAACACCCAATCCAAATAAAAACATAAATGCATCAAAAGAAGGACCAAACATAAACTTAAAAATTTTGTATGTACAATGATAAACATGGGACTTCCTCCCAAGTGAGCTTGTTTAAAGTCACTAAGCTTGACTTCCTGTGTTAAAATTATTGACCCTGAGACGGCTCCCCAAGGAGAACCGAAGTCCCTTCTGAAATGATCTTGTCGGCCAACTAAGGTTTGACTCTTTGCCCATTCACTGTGAACTCTGCTCCAGACCTTGCAATAAGGGTGACTGCACCATATGGTAGAACTTTTTGACTAAAAATGGTCCGGACCATCTTGATTTGAGCTTTCCTGAGAACAACTTGAACCTTGAGTTGAATAAAAGTACTTGGTCACCAGCATTGATTTCCCTTACTAAAATCTTCTTGTCGTGAAACACCTTGGTCATTTCCTTGTATAATTTAGAACTCTCATAAGCATTGAGCCTGACTTCCTCCAGTTCATGCAGGTCTATTTTCCTTTTTTCTGAGATGTCTTGAGATTGAAATTAAGGAGTTGAGTTTTCCAGAGTGCTTTATACTCCACTTCAACTGGTAAGTGGCATACCTTTCCGTAAAGGAGTTGAAAAGGTGTTCGTCCTATTGGAGTCTTAAAATATGTCCTATACGTCCATAGTGCATCATCCAGCTTTGTTGACCAATCTCTTCTTGAGGTTCCAACAAATTTTGCTGAAATGGCTTTGATCTGCCTGTTTGAGACTTCAACTTGTCCACTCGTTTATGGATGATAAGGTGTTGCTACCTTATGCTTCACTCCATATTTTCTCAACAGATTTTCAAACACCTTATTCATGAAGTGAGAACCACCATCACTGATTACTATCCTTGGAATCCCAAATCTTGGGAAAATTATGCTTTTGAAGAGCTTTAGAACAACCTTCGCGTTGTTGGTAGGACATGCAATTGCTTCCACCCATTTTGAGACGTAGTCAGCAGCTACCATAATGTAACTATTCCCAAAAGATGGGGGGGGGGGGGTTGAAGGGCCCCATGAAATNCTATTTCCAAAATTGGGTTCCGAGGCATCCCATTTCTTCTACCAATGTTTCCAGCTCTTTGACAAGGATCACATTTGTATATAAAACCATGCGTGTCCTTAAACATGGTTGGCCACCACAGACCCGCCTATAAGATCTTCTGAATAGTCTTGAATATTGCAAAGTGTCCTCTATAAGAAGAACCATGACAATGTTCCCAAAATTCCTTTCACTTCATCTTCAGCTATGCACCTTCTGAATAATCCGTCTGGACCCTTCTTGTAAAGAAAAGGGTCATCCCAATAGTAATGATTTACATCATTTAAGAACTTCTTCTTCCTATGCTCATCGAAATCCTCAGGGATTTCTCCACAGACCTTGAAGTTAACTAAATCTGCCTACCATGGTGCTGCTTTTGTGGTCACTACTAAAGCTTCTACAAATGCACATGTATGTCTAAGCTTACAAATGAATTATTTGGACCCCTCAAACATAAGCACCACCCCCTCTATTTATAGCCTCACCACCATTTATGTGTCCTATTAATGAAATTTATTGCAGAGATTCTCTTTTGAATTCCCTATGTAACTGCCGATTACGTCATAAATGTGGCGTGATTCGCGGCGGTTAATCCGGGGTGTGCTGACTGCTTCTGCTCGCGCCGAAACTGCTCTCTTGATCAACACATCCTGACAGCACATTTCGTCAGCCTTTCTTAGTCAGCACATTTCGTCGTCTCACCTTAGTCAGCACATTTTGTCAGCTCACCTTAGTCAGCACATTTCGCCAGCTCACTTTAGTCAGCACATTTCGTCAGCTCACCTTATTCAGCACATTTTGCCAGATCACCTTAGTCAGCACATTTTGCCAGCTCATCTTTAGTCATTTTATTTGACTTCATTTTATTTGACTTCATTTGTAAACTTACGTGGCTATAAAGAGAGGGGGTGGTGCTTATGCTTGCAATCGTAGCTGCCGGATCAAATCAACCGCCTTCCTCATTGGAGCAAGGAAATCAAAGTGATTCTGCTTAATATAACGCAAATCAACCTCAAATCGACAAGATCTCTACTGTTTCGGTTCGTGTGCCGGTTGTAGATCTTAAATCACCCTCGTCATAAGATCTAGCGAAATCTTAACCATCTATCTCTACTAGCTCTACTCCTCCAATTCCAACCAATAAGGCCAATTATGGAAAGCTCTGGAAAAAGATTTGGTAATGGATAATATTCAGAAACTTCAGAAAAAGGGATCCCCTTCTGACCTTGGATTCTGGTGAAGCGTGTTTTACTATTCCGAACTCAGTGATTAAAAAACTTGAGAAATCATGGGATTATTTTATCGTAGGGCAATTCTATGAGTCTTCTCCCTTTAGAGGAGATGTACATGCCATTGTAAATGGAATATGGAGTATGAAGAAAAGGGACATAACGTCTTTCACGTGCCATGTCCATTGACCCGTCGCGGGATTCTTAGCCAAGGCTTATGGTAGATAGCGGGATAAACCATGTTTGTGTCTAAGTGGACTCTGGGGGTTTCTCAGAAAAAGTTGGAGTTATCTACTGTTCCAATTTGGATTGAGTTTCTTGGAGTTACTTTGCAATTTTTTCAATCATGATGGTCTACAATATATAGCTGGAAGTAGGGGATCCAGTATTCCTTCATCAGGACACCATTAATCTAAGAAATGTTGAAGTAGCCAAAGTTTACACCATTATTGATCCGAGGAAGCCTCTTCGAGAGAACGTTAATGCTAGATTTGAGTTGGGGGATTATTTTAGGATCTCCGTTTCAAGTTCGTGGTTACCGTCTGTTTGTTCAGGCTATAAGAAAATTGGCCATACTCTGGCTCATTGCTCCCTGACGGAAAAGCTCTGTTCACACTGTTCTTCGACAAAGCATGTCTCTACCTCTTGTCCCCGAATTCGTAAGGAACATAAGACCTCATCACTCCCTTCGGAGTAGGTCCATCATGTACCAAACAATGCAAATGACACTTCTCCTTCACATACTAGGCCGCTTGTTCAGCGAACATCAGGTTCTCCCAATAAGAAGGCTCATGTCTCTCCCAGGTATTCTAAATCAAGCCATGTTGCTACACCCATCACTGGCCAGGGCTCTCTAGTTGTCGATATGTCCATGTATATTAATGTATCCTCGACTCAGCACCAATCACCTTCGGGTTCTGTTCATTCTGATGAAGATGGTGATGGGCCCTTCTCGGGAGAGGATGACAATCCTCCTGATGAGGATGATATATTTATAAAGGTTTTCTTAAAACGACAATAGCGTGCAGCTAACGCTAAAGCTAAGGCAGTAGCCTTGGTGTGGGTTCCTAAGCCCTAATTCTTCCCCTCAACTTTTTGGATGGATTGTTTTTGTTGGAATGTTAGAGGGATGAATGATCCAATAAAACGTCACGGTATCTATAAGTGGATGAAACGTTATCGTCCAATAATAGGTGGTCTTGTGGAGACATGCCTTAGTCCGGTTAAAGATCATATACTACTAAATAAAGCTTTCTCTGGCTAGTTTTTTGAATCTAATCATGAATTTTCTCTGTTGGGAAAGGTGATTTTTTGTGGCATTCCTCTGTGAATATAGTAATAATTCAGAAATCTCTTCATATGATCACGGCACGGGTTAAATTACCTTTTGTTGGGAATGATATCATTGTTTATGTTGTTTATGGGTCAAACTGTATTCGAGAAAGGCGTCTTCTATGGACTGAATTAGAGTCCCTATATCCAACACTCACACATTCACCGTGGGTGCTTCTTGGAGACTTCAACGAGATCATAGACCCTCTTGAGCATTCCTCTTTGCTGCCTCATGTCTCGTTGTGGAATGAGAGACTTTCGAGACTGTATTTCTACTGAGGTGTTAGCTGATATGCCTTTCTCCGATTCAACTTTTACATTGTCCAATAAAAGAGATGAATCATCCTCTTCGTTGCAGCTTGTTGTGGTTACAAAGAAGCTAAATTGTATTCTCATGAATGATCATTGGCTATCTATTTTTCCAAATTCATTAGCTGTTTTTGGGGAACCTGGTTTATTTGATCCCGTCCAGCATGTCTGTTTCTTGATTCTTTGAAACATAAGGTTAATTTTCCATTTAAATAATTCACACATCTTAGCAACCATCCAGACTTTGCGAGGGTGGTTGAAACATCCTGGAATTCTTTGGTATTAGAAGGCCCAAGAATGCTCTCTCTCTCGAATAAGCTAAAGTTTATGAAGAATATAATTATAACTTTTAACAAGAACAACTTCTTTGGTATTGAGGCGAGAACAACTAAAGCTTATCAAGATTTGTTGCAAGCACATGAATCTCTACTTACAAATCCTACTCAAGTGGCCGCTTCTATTGAGAAAGAAGCTTCTAGAAAGTGGGTTTCTCTTGCAAAAGCTGAGGAAATGTACCTTCGCCAAAAATCCAGAGTTTCATGGCTAGCTGAGGGAGACTCAAATACTACCTTCTTTCATCGCGTTATTTCGTCCAGGTTCTATCAAAATCACATCCACTACCTCTTAGACTCAAATAGTGTTATCATTGATACAAGGCAGGGGATTTCTTCGCATATTATCTCTTATTACGAGACTCTTATTGGCACTTCCCCTACCCTTCCAGAGGCTTCTGTCCAACATATTTCCGAAGTGGTATCTTCTTGTTGTTCGGCTGCTCATTTTGCCTCTCTATATCTTCCTTTCACGAGGTCTGAAATCAGAGATACAATTCTCTCACTACCAAAGAACAAATCTCCGGGTCCCGACGAATACCCTGTTGATTTCTCCCTAAGCAATTGGGCAGCAGTTGGGGAAGAGTTAATAAGTGATGTTATGGAATTGTTTTTGTCAGGCTCTCTTTTTAAGAAATGGAATTCCGCTGCAATATCCATGATTCCTAAAGTTCAAAATGCGGTTTGATTTTCTGATTTCCGCCCAGTATCATGTTGTAATACTGTGTATAAAGTGGCAGCCAAAGCTTTAGTGAACAAACTGAAGTTGGTCCTCCCTGATTTGATCTCTCATTCGTAGATGGCTTTTGTGCCGTAAGACTTCTCATTGAAAATATTCTTTTCACCACTGAGTTAGTTCAAGGTTATGGAAGGAAGGATATTAGTAATTGAGCGATCCCTATATAGATCGCTCAATTACTATTATTTCTGTCTTAGCTAGAATTAATATTAAACTAAAATTCGCACTATCTGGTCCTTGTGGAATTCGACCCTAGTCTATACTATTAGATCTGTTCTCTGAGAACAGATCTAGTAGTATAGTGAGACTTTCAGTTTAATGTCAATTCTAGCTAAGACAAAAATAATAAGGTTGTTTTTCACTAATATTAAGCAATAAAAACAGAAATAAATCAATTAATTAAGGCGTCAGGCATTAGGGAATTCCACAGGTATTCAAGTTTGAAGCTCAGGTTAACATGCAGGATTTGATATTGAAAATAGTTCTCAATATGAAAGACAATACCAGATTAATCTCCTCTCGGAGTATTAAGTCCTATGTTTGAATCATCCGATATAAACTCTCGCATGTCTAATAATTCAATCAAGCATTAAGTTCATATTCAATTGTCATAGACATTCAAGATAACACTCTCGCTAAGCAAGAACATCTACTCATCTAGACTAAATCATATCTCTAAACCAAATCTCTTTGCGTTTATTAATCTAAAATCAATAAAATAGTTAGCTACTATAATCCAAGCATTAAGAACAAATCTAGACTAAGAACCTAACAAATTCAATCCATTATGTTAAACTCTAACTAACAAACCTGGTTTCCCTGAGAAACCCTCAATAACTGGTGAACTACTCAGACATAGCTAAGTTAACACAAAGCATAATCAAAGAAATCATATTTCAAAAACAAAATCAATAAAATAAAATAAAAAGTTTAGAAATCTTCTCCAAAATACAAAGGTTCAGATCTTGTCTCTTAATGAAAGCTCTGGAAATAAAATAAGTGATAATGCAAATAACACCAAGCCTAGGGCTTTTATAGTTCTAAAAATAAGGAAAATAAAATAAAACCAATAAGAAAAAATCTTGATAAGTCTTGAGGACATAATTGTAATTTTGGAATATTTTAGTCATTCTCGGCCACAAGGATCGATCGATCTCTTTAGGGATAGATCGATCTCTTTTTGCATAAGTTTCCAGGAGCTTTCTGGATCGATCGATCTCTTTTCACGTTCTGCACATGCTACTTCAGCGAGATAGCTTAACCAGTCTTCAGTAAAATTATCATAACTTTTTATTGCACCAATGGATTGAATTCAAACCACCTCCATATGAAAGCTAACTCAAGTGGCTATCTTGTGTCAAAATTTCAGCTTAATTTATCCATGAGAACGTCTTCAAACATTGGTAAAATTTTGTCCCTTCTACCGGATTTTGCATCTGCATATGCCAATTTGCATCCAAAACATCTTGAACACCTAAAATCTTGAAAATATGCCAAAACTACGAGGAAAACACTCGGATAATGCCAAATAACAAGTATAAATACCCACTATAATGCATTAAAACCGAGTAATCTCACTTTCGCATATGATCTTATGCTTTTCTTTGACGGTCAAAAATCTTCTCTACTCAATATCGTGGAGGTGTTAAATACTTTCAGCGATTGGTCGGGTCTCTCCTTAAACCCTTCCAAATCTGAATTGTTCCTGCAGGTTTGACTGTTTCTCAAGACTAGGATCTTTTAACTATGTGTTTTGAAAAGGAAAATTACTTGTCCACTACCTTGGTCTCCCATTGATGCATCGTAGTCTCCAGAAATCATATTATCGGCCTTTGCGTGACCATATTTCTAGCTGATTCTCTAAATGGCTTCTCGAGACTTATCTTTTGCGGGTAGAGCCCTCTTGATTTCTTCGGTTATCTACAACATTATTAACTTATGGTTTAGTGTCTTCATCATCCCTAAAGGGTGCGTTAAGGAAGTCCAAGCTTTATGCTCTTCCTTTCTATGGCTTGGCTCAATTAACTCGAAGCAATCAACAAAAGTTTCTTGGGAACATGTATGTTTGCTGAAAAAGGAAGGGGGCTTAGGCTTCAGGAATTTGCTTCAATGGAATAAAACACTCTGTCTTAAGCTAATTTGGCTTTAATTTACTAAATTTGAATCTTTTTGGGTGTTATGGATGTCAAAATGGAGACTCAAAGGAAAATCATTTGGTCTATTGAAAGAAAGGCTCGTAATCTTGGACTTGGCAAGCTCATCTTTCCCTTAAATCACTAGCTGCTATTTTTATTAGAAGAGTGGTTGGTGATGGAAAAAAATATTAGCTTCTGGTTTGACCATTGGACTCCTCTAGGTCCTTTGTTTTCTCGGTTTGGGGATAATGGTTTTAGGAAATTGGGCACTCGCAAAAATGAAAAAGTGGCATCATGATGCACCTTGGCGGGTTGGAAATTTACAGTAGCTCGCTCACCGGCGGCCGAGGATCTTTTCACTTACTTATCTTGTATCCCAAACCCATCTCTTTCTTCGCAGGAAGATGAATATTTTTGGTTGATAAATGATGTGAATTCTTCCTTCTCATCTGCAAAGACCTGAGATATTCTTAAACCCAAGGAACCTATCAAACAATGGACATCAACAGTGTGGTTCAAAGGTGCAACTCCAAAACATGCTTTTATGATGTGGCTTGCCTCTCTCAATCGTCTATCTACAAGGGATAGGCTTGCTAATTGGGGTTATTTTATGGACTCATCATGTCCATTATGTTCTGTTTTTCAAGAATCTCGTGATCATCTATTTCTTAGGTGCACATGCGTAATGGAGGTTTGTACTTGGGTTTTAGAGCGCCTAGGCTATCTCCTAGTTTTGTTTCACTCCTGGCTTGCATTTAAGTAATGGTTTCTTCTCACTGACTCAAAGTCAAGACTGCTCTGAAAGCTGGTAGGTCACACTGTCATTTATGGAATTTGGATAAAAAAGAATGTTAAGATTTATTCCAACTCAACCTCATCGACTCAGTGGCGGTCTCATAACTTTTTTTACCTAGTTTAAAAATAAATTTTATATAAAACATTATATATATATATATATATATATATATATATATTATTTATGTCACCCATGATTTTTTTATATAAATATATAATAATTTCAAATATAATTTTGGATGATATTACTGTAAAATAATATAATTTATTAATCAAAATATTAATAAAATATAACACTTTAAAAAAAAATCATATGAACATAATGTATAATATTGCAAATTTTATAACTAAGTATTATCTCTAATTTTTTTATATCATATCGTTACTCTTAATTTAAATAATATAATAATTATCCTGGGTATAAAAATACTTTATAATGTATTAAAAATGATATGTTATTATTTTAAAATAAAACAATAAATTAAATTAACTTTAAGCTTATCCTATATTTATTTTTGAAAAATATATAATTGTTTATATAGGTTGTAGAACACAATTTTTTAAACTAAAATTTACAAGGAAAATCAGAAACAAAATAAAAGTAAATGAAAGTTAAGGAGGACTTAATAGAATTGTGAGCCAAAGTATATAGTTTTAAAAGATTTAGACATTAACTTTTTACTCTGAAATGTAACACTTAAGACTATATGTAATTAATTTTTTTTCAAAATTACCTAAGTCAGCTAATCTATCTTCTCAATGTGTAGGTCCGCCCTTTTTTATGGAATGTTAAAATTATATATCAAGAAAAGAAAAGGAATTTATTTACAATGAAACTAAAATAAAGCAACAATTGGTAAGATAGAGAATATCGAAAAAAGAAGACGTGTTGTAGTGGTGATATAAGGTTGCCTCGTTAAAACTTGGCACTAGAAAACCTTGTGGGATAAAACTAGTGGCAGAAAAAAAGAACAAATCTTATATCCAGCGACGTCCGAGCAAAAAACTAAAGTAATAAATAGAGAGAGCCGAGCAGCCGTAGCAATGTCTAGGAGAAGAAGACTAGACCGAGAAGGAGGTCCAACGGTTAGCTATGGTGGCGAAGCGTGGATGAGAGGTGTACTGCAAGTTGTCAATCTGGTGAGTGATTGTGCGGTGAATAAGCTTGGAAAGATGGGTAGGTGAACGCCATGGTTGACCATTGATACGATTATTTTTTTCCCGCGAGATGTGGTAGATGGATGCTTAGAAAGTGAGTTTGAGGAGCACTTTGTCTATCCAAGACAAAGATGATAGCCGAAGTGTCGAGGATTGACCGTCAAATCAGGGACAAGTTGTTAGGGAACCTAAGGAAAAAAGGGTTTCAAAGTTTGCTTGAGCGTTGGTTAGCATATTCATAAGCAGTGTTCATCGACATTTCTGCTGGGGAGTTTTTTTTATTCATTTTTTGTCTAATCTCCAGTTTCTTTTGTACCCTGTACATATACTCATTTAAATATGAAATTCACATCTTTAGCAAAAAAAAAATGTATAATCAATTTCTCACTTATATAAACTAATTTTTTAAAATATATACAAACGTTAAAGCAATGATACGTGAAATCTCTCTTTGAAACATATGCCCCCTTTTAACAACAACAAAAAAACATAAATTACCCTTAATTTATTAATAAATAAAATATAAAAATAACACAATAATATTATGTGGGAATGGTGTACCTATAAAGTCCCCATTGATAACCAAAGAAACATATTGAAGAAAAAATCAATACTTTGAAACCCCAACAGTAATGAGAAACCATGATTTATATTTATATTTACTTTATTACATCATTTGAATTCAATTTATATAAGTTAAGAAAAAAAAAAGAATTCAATTTATATTTTAAAATCATTATAAAATTTTAAACTATTAAGTTTTAAGTATTTTTATGCTAGTGAGGAAAGTATTTAATCTTTGACTCTAATATATCACATTATTGTGTTGGTAGTTTATTCATTTTGTACTTACTAAATAAAATTTAATCCTTTAGTTACACTTATATATACTAAATTTTATTATATCAACTTGTTTTATAAAACTATAGCATTTTTGAAATTCTCTAAGTCTTAAATATAATTAATCTTACATACTTTTGGGTTTATAATCTAATTTTATCACTACTATCAATAGTATATTCATATTTTTACACTCACTATTATTCAAAATATTACCTACATAAAAAGAAATTCTGTAATATCATCAAAACTAGTTTTTGGGACCAACATATCATGGACTCTCAATTATTTCAAAAATTAACACTAAATATTATTTTTCCAAAAATACCACAAACATAAAAAATTGAAATTTAAGATATTTTGGATTTGGACTCACTAATTAACATTTAAAACTTAGTTTTTGAAGAGATTATGGTTTGATTTTTTGGATTTAGAGTTTAAATTTAAAATTTAAAAATACTTTAAATTTGTGGTATATTTGGAAATAATATATTTTTGGCTTTTAGAGAAATTGAGAATGTGTGATAATATTAAAATAAGAAATATACTATAAAAATATTGCATGTGATTGATAAGCTTATACATGGGCCAAAGACAAAAAGGGCCCAAAGAAAAGAAAGCAAAGATTAGGTCCAAGCCAAAGTCTTTAAGACCCAACGAAGAAGTATATAAAGAAGCTAGAGATCATAGAAGAGGGCATGCTTAATATATGATTTGTAGCAACGAGCTGGTCCATTGTCGATATGAGACAATGAGAATGAAAGAGAAAGTTATTTGATTTCTTGCAACAATCTGTTCATATACTTTTGGGATATTTGTCATTGAGTGGAACTTCATCTTCTTTATAAAGTTCCTCTCTTTCCTTTTCATATTTCTGGGTTTTCATAGTTTAGTTTCTTTCAAGGTTACTGTTCTATTGAGCTGAGAGATCTTAAAGCTTAACAGTGATCATTTTAATGGTTGAGGGTAGAAAATTAAGAAAAAAGTTGTAAGAATGTATCCATAAAATAATCTTGTAATGTTATATTTGGCAAAACAAAGTTAAAAATGTTTTTTTTCTCTCACTTGTCTTCTTCTAAATTATTATCACATCAATCTAGTGGAATCTCTTGCTTAATCATACAATTTTGATATGATAATCTTTTGAATTTCAAATTTAGAACTTACTAAAGTATAAAGTAATCAAAACTTAATAAAACTGTAAATTTAGTGTTTAGATGGTGTAAAACTTTGATGTTTAACCAAATAACCAATAATCAAAGAATATCTTCATTATTTTAGATAATTGTTAATTGTATAAACAGCTAAATAAAATAAATAAAAAATACTACCCATACAATCATAGTCCGATAAGAATTGTGTTCTACATGTATAGAGATATGTAATATTTGGGTACTTAGGTTTTTCTAGATTAAATTTATAAAATGTATATTAAACATATCTTTTTAAATCTAATATAAAATTTATATATTATTTATGTAAACTTCCAAATTTTAGAGAATGTCATATTTTTTGTCAACTCAACGACATAATTTAGGAATCTAAAAATAGATCCATCTTGGACTAACCCTTCTTTCACAAGTCCAATTAGTTTAAAAGGGATAATTTTCTCATGCGATTTCAAATCGTTCGATAGATAGATCTTGACCATATTCTTTCCAAAATTAGTGCATTGTTAGTGCATTAATATACTTTTATTGTAGTTAGTTATAACATCAAAAACATGTCATGCTCACTTTTCCACTAATCGCAACCGCTCCAACCTTTAATTTTGGATATATTTCATAGAGGTCGCATATAAATTAGACGATTAATGAATCAAACAATACCAATCCAAATATGAATCAACACGTAATAAATTTTGAGGGAAGAAGGAAGAAAAATCCTTAAAATAACTATAATAACTATTCAAAGTTCCAATTTCGTTAATAAACTGCATTTTTCTTGGTAAAATCACATACATCTCCAATTAAATGCATTTATATTTTTTAGCTGATTAAAATACATTATACATATCATAGAAGATGATGTCATATGGCTAAATGAAATAATAAACTAAATGGATTTAAATTAATGGTATGTTGTTTTCAAATTTGAAAAAGTTTTCTTTTACACCGTGCGAAATATTTGCAAAATGCATAAACCATAAATTGAATAATAGTTGATGAAAATTAATAAATCATATCACATGTTGTAGTTTAAAAGCATCTTATGAACTCTAAATTTATGTTTAAGAATCATGTAAATACATTTGTTTGACCAACAAATCAATGCACATGGACTCTTGCATTAGTCAATAATGTGAAATACTTTAACAAACAAATAGAGCTAATATGTCATTTGATAACAATGTTATTTCCTAAACTTGAATTAAGCGATTAGATCGAAAGAGACCCTGAAATCTATAGTGCAATAATTACTTGTCAACAGTCTCTTTGAACTTCTCTTCATCTAAAAATTGTAAGATTAAGAAGACAAACTTTCTACTAAGAGAAGACGTCTATCACTTACTTTCTTGGATTTTTTTCCTCATATGCACAAAACCCATCAAAACTACCACGAGATCTTCAAAATATGCAATAACAATGATGAATACAAAATTGGGAAATTGGTAAAATTTGAACCTATGTTACCCCAACAATCGCAATTGTACCACAATCAAACACATAAGAGAAGAGAAATGAAACAAAAAATACCAATTAATTATATTATGATAAGATATTGAAATCAAAAATAATGGTTGAAAGAGATTGGGTTTTATGTAAGAGATGACAAAAGATATCTCATTGTCAAAAAAACCAAATATATAAATAGTTTCCAAAATTTCAAGAAATTTTTAAAAATACAAAATCCAAAATTTGAGTGGCTACTTCTCTTCATATAGAGCTGCCTCATTTCACATGGTTTAAAATTTTGACACATCATTATTCATTACCTTCTAATCCCAAAATCAAAAACCAAACAAAACAACCTAAAAAACCACTACTCCCACTAATTAAGTCGGATCCACTTATCCATAAACTCAAAGTTTCTATGCAATATCCAAAAAAGTATTAATCTTCCGTGCGATTATTAATTTAATTTATTCATTATACTATGTAATTCAACTTCCTAATTTCTCTTAAATAAAAAGTTGAGTAACATGTTGAATTACCTCGCAGTAGTAACTAAATAGAACAATCAAAATATATTATAGAAATCAATATGAAGTAAGAAATCCAAATTGCGTTTATAAATCCTAAGAGTTGAGTAACCTGTTGAATAACCTCGAAGTTTTATTCATTACGGTCATGCAAATGTCTAAAGATCGGTTTACTATAACTGATATGTGACACTTTTTATTGGTTCATGTTTAAGTTTTGTTTAGCTGACGTTGACCATCTCAACAACTTATAATAAATCATTTTATAGTATAGATTGGTAAGTAATTTTTTTCTTTTGTTAAAGAAAGATTAGTGAGATATTCGAACCTCCAAACCGAATGTTTGCCATATATGCATTTGTTCCGGAACAGATCTATTTCAATTGAAGTTGACTTTAAAAGACGCATATGCATACATATATACACATAATATAGAAAGTTGACATTATTATGGCGATCCCATTATTATATTTTCCTTCCAATCGTCCTTTTTATTTATTAATATCTAGTGTCTCGTAAAGTCAACTTTCATGACTGCTTATGCTTTCGAGACCTTAGAAAAATAAAATATGATTGTTCTTTTTTTCGTCTTTATTATTAAAAAAATTAAATATATTACAACATTACATAACCAAACAAACTAAACCCACAAAACAAAACTAACAAAGCTCAAAATTTTAAGAAACTAAACTCGCAAATTTCGACTAAAAGAATTCGAAATTTCATGAAACCAAACCCGCAAATTTCGACTAATAGAACTCGAAATTTCAGGAGACAAAGCTCGAAAAATTCGGGAGCAAAAAAAACATAAAAACGAACCAAACAACAAGATCAAACAAAGCATTAGAAAAGAGCAAAGAAAGAAGAAACCCAAAAGCAACAAGAAAAGAGCCACTCTGGGAACCAAGGCTGACAAACCAACTCCACTTCAAAAGCAAGCTCTTGGAGCAAGGCCAAACAAATACCACACTTATAATTTCTCCTAAAATGTCAATAACCTCATGGATGAAGAACGCGGAGATCATTGACCCGGATAACGGGATCCTAGACGACAGAAGAAACTCCAATAGAATAGGTTGCAAAGCCAAAACTCATATCGAGAGGACCGGGAAACACCGAAATGAATTTCTCCAGAGAAAAGGTATCGATCACACCAATTAGTAGAGAGAAAGAGTGAAAAACCTCTTGCAGAGCCAGCCGGCTATGCCAACAGACGATCGAAAACTAAAGAGGATCATGAGCTAACCAAAATAATAGATCCAACATGGCAACCAAATAACAAAGAGCACAAAGAACCTGCTACCAAAGAACCACAAACCACTAGCCAATCTCTAAAACTACAACCTCACCAAAACAGAATGAGAAACAACACTAACATCCAAAACCCGCGCCAACCACTACAACAAACGAGGATAGAACTAGCCCAGATCTTCCAAAACCTAACAAGCAAGAGCTCGAAGAAACTTACAACAACCAAAGCACACGACCGAGGAGAAATGACCAAGTGCTCCCCATCAGCCTAACCACGACCACCACGAACTGGAAAAAGGCCACGAGAGAAGTAGATTTAACTAAATAATTAGTTATTTTAATTTGAAATTAAAAAATATGAAAGAACTGGACCATAAAACAAAATATTAAGACTAATTAGGATCAAATTTAAAAATATAAGAAATGTTTGAGATTCAATAATATATATATATATATATATATATATATATTAGAATTATGGCCTAAAATAATTAATTAGGAGTGAATTTATAGTGAATGGTAATAGGACAGTAACCCAATTTTTATATTCTAGGCATAGTTGTGTCCATGCTTACACATATGCGTCTCGTAACGTCAACTTATGTTAACTTTTTCATGACATTTTCTAATGTTAATCTTTTTATTTTGTTATATTGTATTTTATTTTTAATGACTAGAGAGTTTTAGGTTGAAATCCGTACATCTTCCCAGGCGAGACTCAAACCATGTTATATAATTTTTTTTTGAGAACACACATCTTCCAACGTAAATTGAACCGAAAAACACATCACTAACGATTGTGCTTAAACCAACGATGAATTGGCTCAGTTGGTTTGTCAAAAAAATTGATCGAAGAGTGATGGGAGCATTTACTTGTTTGAGACTCCGACCACTTTAAACAGGCTCAAATTGGTAAAAATGGAGTTATAAAACAAATTTTACAGAAAAATTGGGATTCTTCCTTTCCTTGACACTTGTATTGTATCTTATGTTTAATTATCTTTTTTTTTTTTTTTATCTGGTACATTCTACCGTCTTTTGTTTCAATTTAAGAAGATTTCTGTTCAAATTATAATTTCTCACTCTCTCAACCAATGGATTTTTATGTATGAAAATTTATCGTCTAGGGGTATTTAATTATTGTAATGTTTTACTTCCACTCCAAACGCTTTATTCTAAGTTTTTTTTTTGATAAATCTTACTGCATTTAGAAAATTTTGCAGGAAATATGCCTTTTTACTGTTCAGAAGCAAGACATGCTAATTATCAACGTTTTAATGGAGGTAGAACGACCATGCTCAATGCATCTTTAGTTGATTTGGATATGGATGTTATTTTCAGTTTACTATAGCTCAGTTTGTTAAGAAGTTGCTGTATAATCGACGATTTGGATGTTATTTTTACTCCCAATTTGGTCTGGTCGACCCAATCATGATATGATATTGATGGATGAGATCTTTTCTCGAAAAACTCCAGATGTCGAGAAGAGTGGACACAAGCACTCGATCAGTGAACTATTACGCACATGCTCTGGTCCCGAGTATTTTCAGTGGTCTTCTAGCGTTAAATGAAATAGTGTGGATTATGGAGCTCATAACTTAAATTGGTAGATGGTGACGAAATTTGCGACATTTGGATTGTCCAAATATGATTCAACCATGAGGGGAAATAATTGCCACTAGAGCCAACCTCTATTGGACATTAAACAAGCATCTAATGAAAAGACCATTCAAGTCCAACTCTTAGTTTCATATCCGGATCCTTAGATTTTCTGGAATATATCCGCTTTTTGCTACGGAGGTACAAAAAGTTAACACACATCATGAGAAATCCAAATAGTTCAAGTAATGAAGGGACCTTGCATTAAAGGAATGCCCATATTATCGTTTTTTGAATCCATATTTCTTACGTTCGTAGAACAGATCAGTTTTCGCACTCCCGAGGTTAACAATCTTGGGGCAACCATCTCTGTCTTTCTCCTGTTGTGTACACTCTTTGCAGTAGTAGGCATCTGAGATTCCAACCCCTCCGCATATAACACACCTGCCTTGGAATGACCCGTAGTTGCATTCGTCACAAATACGCACCAGAGTACACGGACGCACATAAGAATCACATATCACACACTTCCCATCGCATTTCTCACATAGTCGTCCAATAGCAATCCCCGGTTGTTTCCGGCACATGATAAGATCAGGATGATGCTTAGCCATGACCTGGCAGAAAAAGAAAGAGAGGTTGTTTTTCTGTATAAGCAATAACTTGTGAATCTCCTTCACCAAGGAAAGATTACCAAGAGATGGATGGGTATATGAGTGTTGAGCTTCAGAGAGCTTAGTTAAAAAAGGAAAGAAACTGAAGAATTTGTCCATTCTACTCCAAAGTACACATCACACAACTGTTTTCTTTAACACAATTACTGACTTCTATAATTTCTGTTTAAACAATCAAATCCAAAACCAAGTTGAATATCCAAGAAAAACAATGGTGGAGCTAACTGATAACAATTTGTTCCAGAAGAAAGAATGAAACTAAATATTCGTAATGAAGCTTGTCCATTGAATAATTTCATAGAGGAATTTAGTCAAACACCTTACAGGCAACATTTCCAGAGAAATGTTATTCTTTCAAAAACAGCCAATTCCAGAGACCCACCAAAATACAGCGTCTATTTAAATTCTCTTAATCGACAATGAATTTACATAAAATAGATAAGAACAGCACGAGGAAATTCGCAACACTCAACATAAAATATCTATAAACAAAAGTCAAGATATCTCGAAAATGAAACAATAGACTATAAGCAAAGTAAATTTTTTCCGAACTTCTTAAAGCTAACAGAGTTATCAAAAACCATATACATATACATACACATTACAAACCCTAATAATTCATAGCAAAGTAATCAACACTATAACTTCGAAAGCAAGCGTAATCCTTAGGAAAAGGTATGATGTAACTCACAAGTATAGGGAGATCGAAATTTGCGCCAAATCAACAAGAGTTTTGCGACGAGAAATTTCAAGAGCGCCAAGTAAAACGAAGATGACGAACAAAGCAGGAAGAATCCAGATTGGTTAAGTTGGTAAAATGCTAATGGGCTTTTACTTTGGGCTATGAACTTCTGTACCAAATTTGTATAATTAACTACATTTAACGGATAAGACATATTTGTTACCCAAGTTAAATGTAATTTTCGTTAAAATATAGAAAAATTCTCAAAAATACATCAAAAGTTAATCAAAAGTTAAGTATATTTCAAAAATATCATACACTCTAAAAATTCCAAAAATGCTATAATTTTTTTTTAAAAATACTACAAAAATGATTTTGTTCCAAAAATATCACAAATTTGAAATAACTTTAAATTTATAATTTAAATCTTAAAACCCAAAAACCAAACCCTACCACCTTAAAAACTAAACATGAAACTCTATTTAGTGAATCCAAACCCAAAATTATAAATCCTTAAAATTCAATTTTTATGTTTATTGAAAGTGTTTGAATTCCTCTGTTATCATTCACATTAATCAGTGGCTATATAAAGCCTTAATAGTTACAGATATATACACAAAATCAGGGATCTTATCTAACAATATAGACTAATTCTATTTTGCAAATAATCTTATCTAATACCCTCCCGCAGTTGTAGCGTAGGCTTCCGGACGCATAAGCTGGATTTAAATTCCTGAAATAAAGATGTAGGAAGTCCCTTTGTGAAGATATCAGCATTTCGCAACTTTTTCGCGGACGAAGTGGATATCAAGTTCTATATGCTTTGTTCGTTGATGCTTAACCGGATTGTTGGAGAGATAAACTGCACTGATATTGTCGCAGTAAACGAGTGACGCCTTTTGAATGTTGAAGTTGAGTTCTAGAAGTAGATTCCTTGTCCAACACAGCTCCGCAACTGCGTTTGCAACACCTTTGTATTCTGCCTCTGCGCTGGATCTAGATACCGAGGACTGCCGTTTTGAAGACCAAGAAATCAGGTTGGAGCCGAAGAAAACACAATACCCGGAAGTAGAGCGCCGCGTGCCCGGACAACCACCCCAATCTGCATCCGAGTAAGTTGTAAGAGTGTTGATTTGACCGTTGTACAGTTGAAGTCCTTCATTAATGGTCCCTTGAAGATACCGAATTATTCGGCGAAGGGCTTGCATATGAGGTTTTCTAGGAGCATGCATATAAAGGCAAATCTGATGTACCGCATAGGAGATATCAGGTCTCGTAAAAGTCAGATATTGGAGAGCTCCAGCAAGCCTCCGATATGCAGTCTCATCTTCAAGTAATTCACCATCAGTAGTCGAAAGTTTGGACTTTAAGTCAACTGGAGTTGAGCAAGGCTTGCTATCCAACATGCCTGCTCTCTGAATAACTTCTTTTGTATAAGCATCTTGACTTAGGAAGAGACCTTGAGCATTGAAGGTGGCCTTTATTCCAAGGAAAAAAGACAGATTGCCAAGATCCTTCATCGGAAATTCAGATTTGAGTGAATCTGTTATATACCTGAGGCATTGAAAATCTGAAGCTGTAAGTATAATATCATCAACATAAAAAAGGATAAAAACTAGCTGGGACCCTTTACGATACACAAACAGAGATGCATCTGATTTGCAAGTGACAAAACCAAGCTTTGATAAGTGTTTCGTAAAGCGTGCGTTCCATGATCGAGGAGCTTGCTTGAGTCCGTAAATTGCTTTTCCAAGTTTGCAGACATGTTTTGGATAGTTAGGGTCTTGAAAACCCGGTGGTTGATGCATCAAAACAGTCTCGGTTAGATCCCCGTGCAAGAACGCGTTTTGTACATCTAGTTGTCTTATTGGCCATTTACGAGCTAATGCAATTGAGAGAACAGTTCGGATGGTTGCTGGCTTTACGATGGGACTGAATGTCTCTTGATAGTCGATACCTTCAGCTTGTGATTTGCCGTTCGCAACCAGCCTTGCCTTGTGTAGTGTTGGGACACCATCTGCATCATACTTATGCTTAAAAAGCCACATAGAACGAACAACGTTAGTATCTTTCGGCCTTGGAATTAGATCCCATGTCCGAGTCTTAAGCATAGCATTGTATTCATTTGCATTGTTGTTGACCAATTTGGATCAGAAAGTGCAGTGAGGTGGCTTTTTGGTAAAGGTGAAACAGAGGTAAGAAGTGATAGAACATGTTTCTGTTTCCTTATACCATGTTTGCTTCTAGTTGTCATGGGGTGACTAACTATTCGAGTTTGAGCAGGGACAGCAGCATTTGTTGTTGAAACAGGTGGCAATGAAGGTGAAGATATAAGAGGAACCTGGTTTTGAAGAATAGATTTAAAAATAGGAGAAGGTGAGTCAAATTCTTCAAGAAAATTGTAATTTGACTGTTACTGTTTTGAAGTCAAAGCTGGAAAAGTAGCCTCATCAAAAATAACATGACGAGATAAAATTATCTTATTAGAGGCTATGTCAAGACAACGATATCCACTATGTTGATGAGGGTACCCAAGAAAGATACAAGGAGCAGACCTTTTTGACAGCTTATGTATTGTAGAGTTATTGAGATTGGGGAAGTAAAGGCAACCAAAGACTCTTAAGTGAGAATAAGATGGAGTTTTACCATACAGAGAATGAAAAGGAATTGATTTGGAAGAGGAAGAAGATGTGGGCAGGATGTTGATCACGTGAACTGCAGCGTGAAGTGCTTCCACCCAATAGGATGGAGGAAGATGTGATTGAAAAAGAAGGGTTCGAAGAGCATTATTGATGGTGCGGATCATGCGCTCCGACCGTCCATTTTGCTGTGACGTATAGGGACAAGAAAATCGAAACTGCAGTCCATTAGAATCAAAAAAAATGTGAAAAGAAGTGTTATTATATTCTGTCCCATTGTCACACTGTAAAGAATGTATTTGAGCACCAAATTGTGTTTTGACAAAATTATGAAAGTGAAGGAATTTAGAAAATACTTCGCTCTTTTTACGCATTGGGTAAACCCAAACGAAGTTAGAAAAGTGATCAATAAATAAAACATAATAACAAATACCACTTAAACTTAAGACAGGAGACGTTCATACGTCGGAGTGCATTAGTTCAAAACACTTTGTTATTTTCGCATCTGCAGAAAAGAAAGGAAGCTTGATATGCTTTCCAAGTTGACAAGCTTTACAAAGAGAAGTAAGCTTATCATTATTACAACTAGAAGCAGATGTACGTAAGATGGAATGAAGATTGGCTTTATTGGTGTGAGCAAGCCTTCGATGCCAAATAGTTGGAGAAGCAATGAAGGCAATTGAAGAAGAGACTTTATCGAGCTGTGGAAAAGGATATAGCTCTCCGGAACTGTTACTGCGGAGTAACATGGTCTATGTGTGGAGATCCTTCACAGAGAAACCAAAAGGATCAAACTCAACTGAGCACCAATTATCCCGAACAAATTTACGAACCGAAATCAGATTTTTAATAATATGAGGAGTGACAAGAACATTATAAAGAGATAAAGGATGAGGTGAATGAGAAATTATGGCATTACCAGAAGAGAGAACATGAATTTGTGACCCATCACCAACAATTACAGTATGATCAATGCTACGATTTAGACCGGAGTGAATCATACCTTCGGTTGATGCGATATGTGACGAAGCACCAGTGTCCATAAACCAATCTGCAGAGGATGGTTCATTAAGAGTCACGGTGTTGAAAGCTTGAGAGAAATCAGTTGTCGGTTGGAAGGAGCCATCTGCAATGTTGGCTTGACCGTGTGATGCATTCGGTCTAGATCCAAGAACTCCGCGGGAGTTAAACTGAGGCTGTGATGGTTGTTGTAGCCAGGGCATTGGAGAAGGAGGCCAATGCTGGTACATATTTGGCCAGTATTGAGGGAACCAAGGTTGTTGATTCATTCGATGATTTGATCTGCCTCTGCCACGGTTCCTATTGTTGTAGCGTCCTCTACCTCGCTGGTTTGGTGTCCGGGATTGCTGAGACATGGAGACAGAGGAACGTGAATCAGAGACTGTAAGAGCAGTAGCAGAGGAAGCGTGATCATTGTGAATCGCAGCCGGTTTGTTGGTCTGTAGAAGACGAGTTTCTTCCATCTCCAACATTGATATTGCCGAATCAAATGATGGGAAAGGATCTTTGTGTTGAATAACATTGATAATGTTGTCAAACTTTTCATTGAGACCATTCAAGAGATACATAACTAGCGTTCGGTCAGCCACCGGAGAATCAACATTTGCCAAGAGATCTGCGATGGACTTTAGTTTTTGACAATAGTCATGTACTGATAAGTCACCAATCTCTGTGGTTCGAAGCTGGTTATCTAGTTGTATAACCCTTGCTTCTTTGTTGTTACGGAATTGGTTCTCAATTCGAACCCAAATATCTCTTGTTGTCCCACTAGTCTGGAAGGAGCTTTTAAAGAGATCCGGAGTTAACGTTCCATAAATCCATAGTTTAACAAGACCATCTCGTTTCAGCCATTGA